>VZUA01045599.1:13282-26632 GCA_013401035.1 Horornis vulcanius
CCCTGTGTCCTGTCCCTCTGTCCCTTGTCCCCAGCCCCTCTGCAGCTCTCCTGGAGCCCCTTCAGGCCCTGCCAGGAGCTCTGAGCTCTCATTACACACTGGAAGAGGAACCCTCCAGTGAAACGTGTCCATAATTACACCAAGGATGGGGAATCTCCCATTCCTGAAAGGAATGACACTAATTAGGGATCAGGAACAGATGGGCTGATTTAGCAGGAGTTCATCCTGCCCTGCCCTGCCAGGCAGCACCAGCCCTGCTGGGATGGGGATGGGATGGATGGATGGGATGGGATNCAGCTCCCTTCTGTGATGGAATGAGGGGGTCACCCTCAGAACTTGAGGATTTTCCCAAGGGACACTCCAGAGGCACAGTGCCAGGAAGTCACTAGCCTAATTAACTCTTCACTGTCAATCAAAGAGTTCCTCCTAATCCAGTTACAATCCCACAAGCACAGGGTCAGTCAGAGCTCGTGGTTTTCCAGAGGGGTGGCAAAACCCCACATTTATTGGGTCACAGGGATTTCACAGCACCAAGGGTGGGAATTCCTGCAGTCTGAATTCAGAAGTCTCCCTGCAAATAAAGCCTCATGGTTGTGTTTCTATTCCTGCAGGGCATGACAGAGCTCCGAGCTTGGGAAGCTCAAAGAGGTGGAAATAAATCCTGGGAAACACCAAGATATTCAGCAGCAATCTGAGGAAATATGAGTGGGTTTTTCTGAGATAAACCCTGCCTTTGTGGCCACCTGCACTGTAAATTGTGCTCGGTTTCCTTACATTCTCTCCTTACAACTCCCAATTCTTTTCAATTACCAAAAAGAGGGGAAAAAAAAATATGTGTACAGTGTAGCAATGCAGCTTCATGGATATGATGGATGCTGCAGCAGTTTTAGTTTGGATTTTTTTCCATGAATTTTTATTGCCCTGCACTGTAAAGACTGCACCAGGAATCCTAATACTTGTCCTAACTCATCCAGCCCTGTGTGAATCATTTTAGTCCTCTGCATATTTCATCTTTTTCCTCTAACTAATAGTGCTTGAACGCTGTGAATAATTTATTATTCAGCCAAATTTATGATTATGCTGATACTTTTTCTTGTAAAGAAATACATTTTCAGAATATATTGATTTTAGCTGGAAGTGTTCCAGGTTGGACAGGGCTTGGAGCAGCCTGGGATAGTGGAAGGAGTCTCTTCCCATGGTAGGAGGTTGGAATTAGGTGATTTTCAAATCCTCTTATTTTAATGGGATGTTCCAGCCTTCAGCTGATGAATTTAAACCTCTGTGATGTCATTTAATTACAAAATTCAGGGGAGAAGCCTGAACACAGATGGAATCCCAACCTCTGCCATATTCCTCAGAAAATCCAGTGAGGAGAGCAGGAAGAGGAATCCAAGAGCTCTGTTCTCCTTGGATTTCTCCCCTTTAGCATCAGCATGCAGCACTCAGCCCCAACGAAATAACACCTGAAAAAAACTCCTCTCAGTTCCTCCCTCTCTCTCTATTTATTTACCCCCCCATCCTGCTATCAATGAAATCATAATTGCACTGATAGCAGCACAGCAGCAGCAGATGGGCCCACGGAAAATGTTAAATAAGCCCCAGATTCTGCCAATTCAAAGAATTCAGCGGTTTATAAATATTTCTGTCCCTATCACAAACGTGCATTATTTGAGATAGGCTACACTTAAGTAGCTCCAGATCAGCTTATCTTTGAAAGCTGAGGGATTTGGGAGATGTGCAGTGTTCAGGAGGGGTTTCTGAGAGGAGCAAAAAGTGGGAAGAAACGGGACAAAAAGTGAGGGAAAAGGAGAAATGGCAGAATGACAATAGAACATTTCTGGTTAGTGGAGAAGATAAATAAGGGAGGAGGAAGAAAGGGCTTGGGGAAGAGACACCTGTGGCATTCCCAAGAGATCCATCACCTCTGGAGGGGTCTCTGGGATCCCTGGATTTGTACAAAAATAGGGACAGGAGGAAGGAAAATCCCATAAGTCATCAAAAAGTTCCATGTATGGAACTTTTGTTCCAAAGTTCATCAACAGTTTTTGTTCCAAGGTTCATCAAAAGTTGTGTTTGTGAGCACAAATCAGAGTCCCCCAGCACGGTGGGAATTAATTTAATAATGGGGATATTGATGGGAGGTGAGGTAGGAGTGATGGGATGGGGATTGAGGAGACAGAATACAAAATACATAATTCCATGGGAGAGTGGCGTGAGAAGCAAATTCCAAAAGTGGTTAACAACATTCAGCAGAATTAGCTGAAAACTGAGGACGTGCAGAGCTCAGGGATGACTCTGATTAAAAAAATAACTGCAAAAGTTTAAGATCAAGTTAAGGAAATCAGCCTAAATTCTGAGTCCTGGACCAGTGGAGGATTTAAGGAAAAAAAAAAGTTGATTGAAGGTTTTAATTAAATAGAAAAACACCCAAAATAGAAAAGAAAACCTTCTGTGTTTCTTTCCCCATTTAATTCATCCCTGCTTTAGGACCAGAGTATGGAATATGGAAAAATATTGGATTTGTAGCTCAACAGATGCACTCAGCATTAAAAAGGCCCCACCCTGGATCTCCATCCAAAAACATCCTCAGCACTCCTTGGATTTACCAAACCTCGTGTTGAAGTAGAGCAGGGTCTGAATGAAGTCAAAAAAAGTTAATTAAAAAAATAATAATGTCCCTTGTACTTGATCCCTCCTGCCGTGCTCTCCTCTCACCTCCTTCGTTTGCCAGGGCCTCAAAGACCTGAGCATCCAAAAATTAAGTTCATGAGGAAAAAAGGCAAGGAAAGGCATCCTCAGGGAAGAACAAAGAGGTTTCCTTCCATGATTCCACCTGAAGAGAAAGTGGTCACGTAATTAAAATACCTGAAACTCTTCCCAGAGCTTGGTCAGATGTCAAAGGATGGAAAGAAGGATTGAGAAGAGAACTTCCACCACCCCACGTTGCTCAAAGATCTGTCCAGCCTGGACCATTCCATGAAGTTACCCTCTGTCAGTCCTGAATTTCTCCAGACACAGGGAATTCCTCCACTTCCCAAACAGGATTTCTAAAGATTTTATGAAGTTCAAACCACCAAAGCAGGAGTTTTAAAACAACAAAGATCCTCGAATCTGTTCCTGACCTTCGGGGTGGTTCTACGTGACAAACCCTGAGTGCGTTTCCCTCTTTGTAAAATTTAGGCACGAACTCCTTCCCAAAATATCTCATGGGTTAATGATTATTAGGAAAAAAAAAATGAATGGATGAAAGCCAGACAAGGGGTGCCACACAGCAGAGATGCCAAAATAAAAAAAAAAAACCCCAAAAAAAAACCAAGTAAAAAAGTCTGGAAGATCCAGCACTGCCAAGGCCACCATTGCCCTTGTCCCCAAGTGCCACATCCACAGGGCTTTGAAATCCCTCCTGGAATGGGGACTCCCCACTGCCCTGGGCAGCTCCTTCCAATGCTTTTCCAACCTCTTCCAGCCCTTTCCATGAAGAATCCAGCAGAAAACAGACCTCAAATTTCTTGCTTTATCTCCCACTTTTTTATATTCCAAATAAACCCCGAACTGAGTGACAATGACAGAGTACAAGGGATGAGAGGATGCTGAACAATGCTCCAAAAAATCGATTTCCAACTGCTGTTTTTGTTATTTAGATTTAAGAAAAAAACACCCCTCTCATAAAGGACTGTACATTTCAGCAATTGAGAAGCCAGAGACAAAATGTAAAATTCAGCAGCATCGAGTGAACAATTACAAAATATCAATTTATAGACAAGCACATTAAATATTTTGCATTGAAGCTTTTTGCTTGTACAGTTAAAGTGGCAACTGGATATAAATTTCAAGCAGAAACTCGCAGCCTGCAAAAACAAAAGTACAATGCAACTTTGGAATGGAAATTTCAACTCCAAAGGTAATTTCCCACTGCCAGCACTCACCGGTGCATGAATTATCCTCTCAGGGATGCATAAACAGGATTTGTTTGATTGCTTTATCAGCTCTCCATTTTATCAAATCTCCTGGAGCAGTGGGAGACATCCCAGGGATATTTGGAGATTCCTTGTTTGAAGACACAGCTGGGGCAAAATTGTATCACTCCTATGGAGGAGCTGGGCCTGACCATGAAATCAGGATTAATGCCACAGCAATCTCTGGAGCAGGCAGGAAAGGGACAAATTAGAAGGAAAATATTGTCAGCATTTCATTTAAACGAACTTTGAAAAAGTCTGAAGTGATAGGAGCAGTATTAGAGCCAGATAAGGGATGAGGTGGAGCCATCACAGCAAAATTTGATGCAAAAAGACACAAAGTTTGTCACCATCACTGCTCTGGAGCCACAATTGGAAGTGCAGGACACTTGCCAAGAGTCCTGGTTTTCAAGAGTGTCGAGAAGTCCACCCAGGTGAGTTTTCCTGCCTTAAAATTCCTGGGAGAGGTTTTCCAATTCAGTGTCATCCAGATCCAGCTGTGATTTCCAGGTCATTCAGGATTCCCAACCAAACCAAGAACCTCCCCCACTCTGGGATTCTTCCACTTGGGCTGTGAGAGGCAACTGAGGGTGAGGAGTCCCAAATTCACAAATATTCCGAGTTGGAAGGGACCCACAAGGATCATCAAGCCCATCTCTTAAATCAAAGGCCCAAAAGGACTCTCTGAACACCCTGATGGTGCCTGCAGAACATCAGCTGGGGACAACTTCGTCCCACCAAACCTCAAGGTCAGCAAAAACCAAAGAACTTGGTAAACCAGGAATGACACAAACCCAGGGATGATGAAATCCCAACGTCAAACTTCACTTCAAAGGACTTCCAAGTGCAGTGGGGAGCTGAGCAAAGCTCCAACGCTTCCATAACCAGGTGACCACTCTGGAAATTCTGCTACTTGTGGGGAGGCCCTGGAATGGAATTCCCAGAGGAGCTGAGGCTGCCCCTGGATCCCTGGAAGTGTCCAAGGGCAGGCTGGACATTGGGGCTTGGAGCAGCCTGGGACAGTGGAAGGTGTTGAAGTTGGAACTGGATGGGCTTTGAGGTCTCTCCCATCTCATTCTGTGATTTATTGAGATAGAAATGAAGTGGGAGGAGAACTTAAACCAAGTTCTACCTTGCAGCTGCTCTGAAGTCAATTTTCCTGAAACATCCCAGAGAACACCAGGAATTGCCAGGAATCAGGATTTCCAGAATTCCATAAAAGCTTGCATGAGTGACAACAGAACTACCTCCTTCCTAGAACTTGACCCACATTTCCCAGGATAATTATGTCCTGGACAGGAGAGGAGCACCACTGGGAAAGTCGTGTGGGATTAAACATCTCCCAATTTTTATAGGGAATCCTGAGAAGTAATCCTTGAGAAAGGCTGGTGATGGGAGAAATGAAGAAATACTCCTGGAAATCATATCCCTCTCACCATGCCGAGCCCAGCAGGAATTCCAGCCCCGCTCATGGCATGCGGGAAAGGCTCTGTTAAGTGTCAAAGCAGCTCCTTGGATATTCACAGCTAATCCTGGCAAACCACTCCAATTAGGGGAGGAGTGGGGAGGCAGCTCTTGTGTCCCTCACGTTTCCAGCCTGGATGAGGCCTGACAGCCCATGATTGCTGCAGACAGCCCCTAATTAACTGTCATTAGCAAACACATGTCAGGGCCCTGGGGCCGGTGCTGGATCTGCTAATTTACCTCCAGAATACTAAAAACCGCCTTGAAACGAGCTGGTGAGCGAATTTTGTTGTCTTGTTAAACAAAATATCCTACCTCCCCAATTCCTAAACCCTCCTGTTTGGAATAAATGATGGATTAAAAGTGTTTCTTTTCTTCCTCCTTGCTGTAGGCAGCCCTAAGGAGAAGGATTAGAACACAGGCACAGGGGAAAGTGGGAGCTCTGCAGAACCAGGAGGTGACAAACGAAACAATTCCATCCAAACAACCACAATGAGCGTGGAGCTGAGTTTTGTGCAGCCCCCTGCACAGTCAGACCTCAGTTCTGTCAGGTTTTTATTAATTAGAGCAGGTTTACATTAATCCAGGTCTGTTTCTACAAGCACACGGGGGAGCAGAGCAGAGGAGCTGGATGGAAACCTCTGCATGGGGGTGACATCGACCCCTTTGCTGCACAAACTCACCCAAAGGAAGGCAAATTTATGGATTCAGGTATGAATTTAAGGGGGTAGAAGATAATTCTTCCCTGTGGGGGTGCAAAGCCTTGGAATAGAATTCCCAGAGGAGCTGTGGCTGCCCCTGGATCCCTGGCAGTGTCCAAGGCCAGGCTGGATGGAGCTTGGAGCAGCCTGGGATGGTGGAATGTGTCCCTGCCACGGCAGGAGGTAGCTCTGGATGATTTTAAGGTCCCTTTCAACCCAAACCATTCCATGATTCCTTGAGATCTGTTTTATCCCTTCATTCCCTGCTGTGGATGCTTGTGATGCCCATGGGAAGTTCTGACCTTGCTGCCAACTGCTCTGGAATTCATTTAGCCACTCCCTCCTGGGGGTACCATCAGCAAGATTCCACCAAAGAAATCTTTATTTAATTTTTCTTTCAGCCTTACACAGTGAAATATTCTCATCCCCTCCTCCAGGTGGACAACAGAAGTGCAAAGGGACTGAGGGGGCACCTGATGTTTTTCACACAACCTCTGTGAGAAAAACACATCAAGGTAAAGCAGAATCCTCCAATGAACCGTGATGGTTTTTGGGAATTTCGGGAACAGGTTCACAACCCTGAGATGCTCCTCGTGTGGGAAGGCAACAGGACTGAGACTGGAAATGATTCCTGAAACAGTGATTCCCACTAAATGGGCATTTCCAGCAGTTCTCATTAATGTCATCATTGATTCTTCTACTTCTCTATTTTCCCCTGTGATTCTCCAATTTCTTTTATTTTTTTTTTTTTCCTCTGTGATTTTTCAATTCCAATATCCAACAGTGCCCTCGTGCCCATCGTTCTGTAGGGGGGAGTAAATCCCTCATTTCTGTAAAATGCCCATTTCCCAGCACATTTTTGATGCTGATTATGAACAGACGAGGTGCATTTTGAACATTTGCTCAGCAAAGCATTTCAGGCCATGCCGTGGAAGCATTCTGCAATTCCTGCTGGCTTCACTCCTCTATTCCTGAGGTAACTCAGTCATGAGGCAGAAATCAAACCACAGGTGAAAAATGCCACAAGTGGATGGACATAACCGTGAGCCAAGTTCTGAATCTGTCTTTTGAAACAAAATCTTTCCGCTGATTTTGTGGCAGAGCTGAAAATAACTACAATTAGTGAATGTTTAAAACGAATAGGTTGGCTCATGTCTGAATTACAAAGGACTCCAGGAGAGTTTGCATTTCCTGCCTGGTTTCATTTCAGAGTTTATGAAGGCACAAAAGGAATTTTTAGGCTCCACACACTCATTCATATTCTGCTCCTCCACTGATGAAGTTCCCATTCAATGCCACATTTCTTAAAAAATGCAAAGAAACATCCCCGACCTTCCTGGGATGAGGACAAATCCTCCCTATCTCCCTCCATAATCCTGGCCATGTTTATATTTTCCTTCAGGAGAATGATTTCCTCCATCTGCTCCTCCTGTAGGAGTTGCTTCCTCCTTTCCCTGCTTTCCTGAGATTCCCAACTAAAACATTTATCCACGGTGCTTCTCCCAAATATCAAACACATTTTGCAGAACTGAGCAGCAACTCAAATAAGCAACAACCTGCAGAATTCAAAGCCCTAAAGATTTCCCAGACAGAGACACAACCCAGATGGGTGTGGGTGTGTGGATGAACACAAACCCTACTGAAAAATAACAATACTTGGTTATTAACTCCCTTCTGGAACACGAATAAAGATATTTATGGCATCTCTTTCCTTTCTGTTTTAGGGACTGAACACAAATTTGCCCCTGAAATGGGCACAGCATTAAAACCCCGACAGGGCTCTGGCTGTGTAATGTGTTTAAAGCTCTCTGCATTTTAAAAAAATTAATTAAAAGCTTGGTAAAAGGTCAGAAGTTGCACAGGGTTACATTTTTCTAGCATGAGAAAGCAGTTTCTTTCCAAAGCCTGAAGACAAATGTACTTTTTCTTTGTCAGACGGAAAAAGGTCTTGGAGGGTGATAAATAGCAGAGCTGTCCAATTTTGTAATCCAGTCAGAAAAAACAGACATCTCTGTGCCGAGGTACAAATCAAACCAGCTTTTTCTTTCTTTGCTTAATCACCAATTAAAAATACAATATATTATGTGAAGTTGCAGGTAATCTAAATTGAATTTCATTCACATTAAAGAATGCAACCTCTCATTTCACAAAAATGGAGCCACTATTCTTTTGGAGAGCCCACGGAATCAGTAATTTAGTTGAACTGGAAAGCGTGTGACTTCTCAGAAAAGAATTACACTGCTGATTGTGTTAAGCAAATAATAATTAACACAAGTACATACAGTTCTAATTAGCGAGGAACTTAATTAAACAAATACACCAGCACAGCAAAATGCACAACAAAGTAATTGTGCGGCGCCTTGCCAACGCGGTTTTTACTTTTACACAGTGATTCCAAAACAATTTTGGGTAGAGAAGAGCAGAAATCAGGCTCAGCCCCTCTGAAACACACACAGAGCCCAGAAATTGATGTGGAATTCCCTGCATTGTCCCATCCCTGTTTTCTACCACGTGGAAGAGCATGCACAAAAACTTGGAAGAGTGCTGGGTTTTGGGATTATGAAGGAAAATTCCTGATTCTCTAAATTAAAACAACGTCAAAGTTCAAGTTGTCATCTCTAAGCTTTTATCTTGTTCTGGCAGCCTGGAAAATGCACCCTGATGTGGAGGTGTGGAGTTAGGGAAGAGCTGAAGCTGGAGGATTGTCCAAGACCGTGTCCAGGTGGGTTTTGGGGATGTCCAAGGATGAAAATTCCACAATCTCCCTGGCAGTGTTTGACACTCTCATGGGAAGAACCTGTGTTTCCTGATGTAAAGGACTGGAAAGGACCAAAATGGGATCATCTGGTCCCAGCTTCAGCAGAGCACTGGCACAGAATTGCATCCAGACAACTCTGGAATGTCCCCGGGGGGGGGAGATTCCACCCCCTCTGTGGATAATCAGCTCCAGTGCTCTGACACTGCACAGGAAAGAAGCTTTTCCTCATGTCCAGGTGGAATTCCCTCACGTTGAAGTGGAATGTCCTGACTTCAGTCACGGATTTCAGGCCTGCAGATACCAAGGCCATGATATCCAGCATGGAAAACTTGGATTTTCCTGGCATTTTCCCTCTGATAGTCAATAAGCCTGGAAAGTTTCCATGAAGAAGGATTCTCCCAACCTTCTTCCACCACAGCATGGGATAATTCCCAAGGTTACATCAGTGCTTGGACAGAAAGTGTCTCCAAGCACCCCAAAAAACTTGGGAAGTTTCCTCACAAAGACCACCGTGATCAACTGGAAGTGGTTTATTCCACAAAAAAACCCCACAACATTTCCTGAAACACACCTCTAATTTCACCAGATGGTTTTCCCACAAATGCCTGGAGTTAAGCAGAGGTTTGTCCATGCCTCAGAATCCTTCACACCAAGGTCTGGAAGTTCCTACACCTGCCTTACTCCCAGCTCACTCTCAGGGGTTTGATCCATCCCTGTGTTTGTGAGGAGAGGGATGAAGGTTCAAAATTCATCTGCAAATTCCCCAAAAATTCCCTCTGCTGAACTCCAGGGAATTCAGCATCACTGCTGGGTCACCAAGAATCTGCAGGAAGATCCTCCCATCCCAAATATTCACCAATATCTGGATGGACACTTGGCCACTGGCACCAACACAGATCCTCCAGAGAGGAGAACAACCCCTTTTTGTTTGTTCTCAATCCCATTTCCCCCACACCAGTTTCATCCTCAATCTTTTAAGGTCGTAATTCCCTCCTAAATAATTTATGCATCAGAGAAATGAGGATTTTTGCCTCGTTTTTGTCCCTCTTTAAGTATTTCCAGCCAGTAAAGACATTTTTCATCACTAAAGAAAAAGGAATAGGGGGAAGCTATTTACGGCTGAGGAGTTGTGGGCATCTTTGAAACAAAAACGCAGCACCCCAACAGCATCTTTAATATCTTTTATGAGTNACACCTCTAATTTCACCAGATGGTTTTCCCACAAATGCCTGGAGTTAAGCAGAGGTTTGTCCATGCCTCAGAATCCTTCACACCAAGGTCTGGAAGTTCCTACACCTGCCTTACTCCCAGCTCACTCTCAGGGGTTTGATCCATCCCTGTGTTTGTGAGGAGAGGGATGAAGGTTCAAAATTCATCTGCAAATTCCCAAAAAATTCCCTCTGCTGAACTCCAGGGAATTCAGCATCACTGCTGGGTCACCAAGAATCTGCAGGAAGATCCTCCCATCCCAAATATTCACCAATATCTGGATGGACACTTGGCCACTGGCACCAACACAGATCCTCCAGAGAGGAGAACAATCCCTTTTTGTTTGTTCTCAATCCCATTTCCCCCACACCAGTTTCATCCTCAATCTTTTAAGGTCGTAATTCCCTCCTAAATAATTTATGCATCAGAGAAATGAGGATTTTTGCCTCGTTTTTGTCCCTCTTTAAGTATTTCCAGCCAGTAAAGACATTTTTCATCACTAAAGAAAAAGGAATAGGGGGAAGCTATTTACGGCTGAGGAGTTGTGGGCATCTTTGAAACAAAAACGCAGCACCCCAACAGCATCTTTAATATCTTTTATGAGTCTGTCTCTGAAGCAGCAGCAGCAGCAGTGTTGAAACAGCCTAATTAAATCAATTCATCTGTGGAACTTTGCAATGATTGGACTTTTTCCAGGAGGGCTCCTTGGAGCATCTTTTTTCCCATTCTCCATCTCTTCCTAAAATTTCTGAGGTAAACAACAACAACAAAAACGATAATTTCTTTCCTGACACTCTACAATTACTGAAGGTTGAAGCCCCAAAGGATTTTTTTTTCCTTTATGTTAAATTTTGTGTTTATCAATCCTGTTCTCAGCCTGAAGCTCCTCACCACCACTCTGCTCTTTATTATTTCCTAATTTATTATTTGTATTACCATGGTGCCTGCAGGCTTTGAGGAGCACTGATTTAGCCACGGTTTCCCTTCCCTTTTATTTTTTTTTATTTCATTTCTGGGTGGTAAACTGGAAGATCAAGCTTGCTGCTGGCTTAAAATTAATGGAATAAGGACCACAGGAACTCAGGGTGTGATTTGGAATTGCAGGCATTGAGTTTGCTGAAGGTTCTGGGGGTGTTTTCCCACCATGGGATGTTTTTATTCCACTCCACCACAACAGAAGCACTTCCTCGTCAAAGATCTTTGGATCTGAGGCAGGAAAGTTGGTTTTTTTTTAAATTTAATTTTAAACTTTTTTTTTTTTGTGTTTTGATGGCCACATGTGTCATGTCAGCATCCATATTTGTGATTAACAGGTTGGAGAATCTGTAAAGAATTTAATGAAATTAAAAAGCTGCTGCAATTAGAGGCTGCTGTCCATAACTAAAAGAGCCCCAACACCCCAGAGAGCTGCAGCAAGAGATGGACACGCACATCCCAAAGCCAAAGACTCTGGAAGTTGCTGCTCCAGTTGTGTGACACCCACAGAACCCCCCAAAAAGCTGGATCTTAACACAAATAATCCAGAAAACCACCCTGGTCCCAAAGAACTTGGTCTTTAAATCCAGAAATGAGGATTATGGAGATATTTTCTAATTCATGGAATCACAGAATGGGTTGGAAAAGACCTTTAAAGGTCACCTGAGCCAACCCTTTTGTCATGGGCAGGGACATCTTCATCAGGATCAGGTTGCTCAGAATCCCATCCAGCCTTGAAGGAAAATCTAAAGGAGCTTGGTCTGGGGAAAAAAAAAGGGAAATCTTGCAAATAAACTTCCCAAAGAAATGAGAGATTAAACAACAGAGAATTCACCTGAGGCATAAAAAATATTCCCAATAGAAGCAATAGGTTGGGCAATATAAACCCAGGTGCAGCTGTTTAATCAGTGCTGCTTTATAGGGAATCTTCCAATTAAATTAAAACAGCAGCAGAAATGGGATATAAAACTCCTTTTTGTGATATTTTAATAGGATATTGGACAGTCCAAGTGGGTTATTTAGCATTATCACTGCACCAAGATTCAGCCTCGCTCCCATCTGATGGAAACTGAACCTTTGGAAGAGGTTTTCTTTCCCCCACCTTAATCCTATCCTGCAAAAAACCCCTAAACTTCAGATTATTCTACAGAACAAGTTCTTCTCCAGCAACACAAACTGAATCAATATCCAAAATCAATCACCAGGTTCAGGTGGACCCTAATTTCAATTTTATTGACTTTGGTGAAAAATTGTGATGCACATCCAGAATCTGGGTGGGGGGGAAATTGCACATTTGGGCAAAATCCCAAATGTTTTTTAGGTTTTGTGTGCAGAGAGGGGATTCCCTCTCCAGTTCTTGGCCTGGAGTTTCCCTCTCCTGTTTCTGGCTGGAGTTTGGAGCCTGCCCAGATCCAACCTTTCCTTTTCCTAACAGAAGCCACTCAACATCTTTTATTTCACTCTGCTCCTGCAGGAGTTTCTGCTCTTCCCAAGAGCTCTTCTCACCCCTTTTGTGATGCTGAACAACCAAACGAGTCCAGTGTAGCAACATTAACCCTTCTCATTAATACTTCGTTAATTCCCTAATTAAAACTAATTGAAACTCTTCCCTAGACCCCGTTTTCCTTTTCCACAGCTGCACCACCTCCCTCCTGCCCCGTGGTTTCCATCTCACCTCACCACCCCCCTCTTCCTCTCACTTTCCTTTCCGTCAAAGCCTCTGCAAGAAACTCTGAGCTGCTTAAAAAGAGCAATAAAATGTTATTACGTTCAATAACTTCCAGCAGAATCAAATCTTCTCTCGGAAACAATCTAATTCTGAAACCAGGATCCACCACCTTGCCTGCAAAGCACAATATATTGGGAGAAAAACCAACCTCAGCCGGGCTAAAGCAGGATTTTAACGCTTGCTTATCCTGGGAGAAATCTCTGACAGGGAATTTAAAACAGGAAAATGCACAAAGGATTTCTGGGATGGCGTTCAGCCTTTTGTTTTACCTACTGTGAGCAAACAGATGATCAGAGAAGGGGATAAAAGGCTTTTTTCTCTGGATCAAGAATGCTTTCTGGAGTGATGGAATAGAGGTGATCAGAGGAAATCCAGCTGCAGCAGCGAGGAAGGGTTTGTATAATAGATTAGAAAACCTTAATGCATTATAAACACACAGAAAAGCAGTTTAGTTTGGCTCGCAGGAGTTTAGGGCAGCGTGGAGAGACATTAGCAAGTCAAAGCAGCAGTGGCATTACGGAGGGATCAAACAGAAATACCTTAATTTTGGAGTATTTT
>VZUA01045605.1:5188-20412 GCA_013401035.1 Horornis vulcanius
CCGGGAGCGGGGAGGGTGCACGGGTGACCCACTGGTGACCTGCTCCCCTTCCTCACTCTGCCACCTCAGGGCTCAGCTGCATCCAAAGGAGACGCCAACTTCCAGACGGGCAGCGATCCTCACTTCTGGGAAGCCGTGCAGGGAAAGCAACCGGCTCTGGCGGTGCTCACCCCACATAAAAATAATAAACAACTCCTTCAACAACGACCCCAGGAACAAAGCCCTGATGGGAATATCCACAGGGAAGAGCTCAGCACCTCCCCAAACTCCCCCAGAGAAGGATGTGTGGAAGCCTCTGTACGTGTTTGTTTGATTTTATTAGGACCGACACATTCATCGTATGTCACAACGTCACCGATGGATGAGCTCCAGGAAATAAAAACCCACCGGCCCCGGCGGCTGCGCGGGGCTGGAGCAGGAACACGCTGAAAAGGCATAAATGCGTCCTCCCCCACCCCCCTCCCACTCCCTCCCCNCTTCTCACAGCTTTGATTGTATCCATAAGCAATGGGTCGACAACAAAACAAATAAAAATAATCGTTGGTTTTTTTTTTTTCCCCAGCTGCCAGGTTATTCTCACAGAGAGTTTTGGAAGTCGATTTAAAACAAAAAATAAAAGGGAAAAAAGGAAACCGAAAGGAGAAAAAGAAAAGGCAAAAAAAAGGGTGAAACGTGAAAATAGAAATGATAAAAAACAAAATTAAAAGAAAAAGGAAAAAGGGAAATTGATAAAGTTTAAAAAAACCAAAAAACATAAGATAAAAAGATAAAAAAGAAAAAAGAGGAATAGAGAAAAATGAGAAAAATGAGAGAAATAAGAGAAAAATGATAAAAAAAAGACAAAAAAGAGAAAAACAGGGAAAAATTACCGAGAAAAAAAATTAAAGAAAAAATAAACCGGTCAGGAATTACTTTAATGTTAAAAAAATAAAATAAAATAAAAGCAGATATGGCAACGCTACTAAGGATGTGGAATACGTCACGGAACCCAAAGTCTTGCAGGCAACACTGTTTGGAGAGAGGAAAACACTCGATGGTGAAAAAAGTGAAGTTCTAAATTATATACAAGATATCTAAGGGTGGCTTTGAAAAACAGTCCCCGGGCCGGGAGTTGGGGTTTCCCTCGCCGTTATCTATTGCTTATTGAGTCAGATCCAGAGTAACACTTAGAGACGGATGCATCCAAATGAGACACCGTGGAATAAAGGAAAGACCAAACCCTCAGTTTCTGTATGAAAACGCCGTGTGTACGAGCTTGTCCCATGTGGAATGTACCGACAGTCGTCCCGCGGGCCGGGCGCTCCTCCTGGCCACGCCGCTCTGGCCGGAGCCGTGCCCGGTGCGCGGGGAGCGCCCCGCCAGCCCCCGCGCACCCCAAAACGCGCTTCCAGGAGGAAAAGTCCCCTGTGCCCAGATGTGAACGGACAGGATCCGAGTGAGATGGAAAATGGGGCGGAAAGCCCTGATCCTTATGAAGGACGAGACTCAGTTGTTAAATTTTAAGGGGTACCCGATGGCTTTTTCCAGGCACTCTACCAAAGAGCCAGCAGACAGAAAATCCCTCTCCACTTCCACAAATTTGATGTAGATGGATTTGGGTGAGACACCGGGCTCTACAACGCAGTTCTGAGATAAAAAGGCGTTGATCCCGACCCAATCTTTGCTGAAGGTTTTGGTGTTTGCCTGGAAGTGTAAAAACAGGCACTGCTGGAGAGTCCGCACCTCGGCGATGCCGAGGTAACAGTAGATAATCCGGGCAGATTCCATATCCACCCGAAGGGAGGCCTGTGGGGAGGGGACCTCGAGCTCCCCTGGAGTCTCATTGCCGGGGTCGGGTGCCCGGTGCTCGGCCAGAGGGGAGGGGAGTTTCTCGTGGCACTCCTCATATCCAATGGCATACAGGCCAGGGCTTTTTGGGATCCCTCCTGGTAATAAATACTGCACCACGTTCCCTCCGGTGGGCTTGGAGTGAGCGATGGGAATCCAGTCGATCTCCATGTGCAGCTCCAAGCATCTGGCTTCGCTGATGGTGATCTCCAGGAATTTGTAATAAACATTTTTCCAGTTCATTTTCTGTACTCGGGTCATGATCACCCGACCCTCCGGTTTTTCCGAGTTGAAATATTCCCGGAGCCGCTTGCCGAGGGGCACCTGGGAGCTGATCTCTGCGTAGTGGTAACGGATATCCTCCTTCCAGCGGGTGTTGTACCCAATGCCAAAAATGGCCAGTTTGTTAGAAAGGTGGAGCCTGGAGAAGTCCGTCCAGCTCTGAAACAGCTCCCACTTCAACTGGACCGACTCCAAGATTTGCATAATGTTCTGCATGACGTCGCGCTTCCTGGAAATTAAGAAACAGGGAGAGAAGGATAAAGGCATCAGAGCTAAAAAACCTTCCCAGCGAATGCACCAACCTTCAGAAAACATTAACCCCCATCAGCTTTCTTGCCGTGTTTTTCTTACTACTATACACATTTCTGGGGCAGTTTATGGGTTATAACAATGCCCTGATGGGGAAATTTTAAATCAATCTTGACAAAACCAAAACAAACTCAACCCCAATTCGTCCTGATATCAAAGCATCTTCAAGGAAGCAGGTATACAGCACTACTGAATAAATACACTCAACTACTGGGTCATTCTTTACATTCCTGGGCTTCTGTCGGCACGTGGTCCAAGAGCTGCATCCTGAACCCACAACTGCCACTCAAAACACTTCTGCCTCATTGTTATCCCCAAATTAATGCCAGCAAACGGGACTGCAATTGTAAAAACCTCAATGGGACCATGACGCCACTCCTAAGGGCTCTGGGGTAGAAACACAGCTCAAGGGATCAATCCCCTGAAGCAGAAGATGCTCCCAGACACATCCCAGATGCTGAGGGAAAAACAGCAGCAATCCCTGCAGACAGCCAATAAAGAAATCCCCACGCTCCCAAAAATCTGTTTTCACTGCCAGCAGCAAGGTTTCAGAGAGGGGTTTACATCAGGAGAGAGCATCCGTGTGCACCTGCAGCGAGCTGGAACAGCTTCCTCCAGGATAAATGAGACCATTAGGGTATAATTAGCTGGTAGGGAGAACTCCTAATTCGAGGAGTTATTGTCCTATAATCAAAGCTGTAGGAAGATATTGCAACTCATTTGCTAACAGAGAAATCTCTCTTGGTCCAACAAACGGGATGTAAAGGACCTTTCCATGCAACTCTCCTTCCTTTATCCATTGTGCCACATTCTGGAAAGCTGAACTGTGGAGGCCACTGCACTCCCAGGAGGATTTTTTCTCCTTCCACACCCCACCAGGAGGATATACTGTACCAGGCAACGCAGGTATTCCTCTGTGGGGCAAATTTCCCTCCTCCTGCAGGTTCCTCAAGATCACTTAAGCTCCCTAAAACCAGCCCTTCCCAACAGCTTCCCAGTGGTCTCCAGCATCAGACTGGTGAGAGACATGAAGGTCTCTAAGTGCAGATATAACACCCACAACCAAGGCTGACTATGGCAGATGCATTCCTGCCCAATAAATCACTATGGGAAGTAGGTCTTTTTCCATCATAATGTATATAAGGGTTTGAAGAAAACTGACCTGGGAGCTGCAGAGTCTTCCTGTGGTGCTGGAGAGGCCCCAATTTAGAGCCTTTCATCCCAAAAAACCAGCTTTTACAAGTCTAAATACTCATGATTCTGTAAATAAAGGCTCGTGTTTCTGGCAAGGTTCTCCAGCTGCTGAGTCCTGCAGGGGATGGTGGCCTCTGGCGCAGGCTGAGTGCACTGGGCTCAGGACACAGAGCTCTGGTTTGACATATGATGGTTGGTGCACACCATCTGCAAACCTCACCTGTGCTGTCCAAGCCCACCTGAGCATTTCTGAGCATCCACGTTGGGACAGTTCCCTCCTCACAGTGACACCAGCATCACATCCATCACTACCTCATCTATCTCACCTGCCTTGTAGCACCAACCATGTCAGAAGTTCCCTGAAAAGACCTTCAAAGGCACTTTGGGAAGTGTATTTCCAGCACAACTGGAGTGTAACTGAGTTTCTAGAGCACTGAAGAGGGACAGGCTGGACAAACAGAACCCTGACTGTGCCAGGGGTTCTTAAAAATGCTGATTCCATCAGCAACAAAGTTCTGTTTCTTATAGGAAGTTATTCCTGAGGAGTCAGTTCCACTACCCAGCAGCAACAGAGAGAAACCCCAGACAAGAAGAATGCGTGTTCACCCCAAATCCATTTCCATTCACTGCGGCAAAACTGATTTAAAGCTTTGCCATGCTTGGAAAACAGCTTTTTGAGGCTTCTGGAAGTGCAAGTTTACCATCCAGGCACAAGGGGGTAGGACAGACAAAGGGACAGGGCAGTGCTGGAGCACAGCTCGGTGTCCCAGCACTGGCACACACGCTCCACTCCTGACAAAAGCTGAGCTCCAGTTATTCCCTTCCCAAGGAAAAGACAGGAGAGCACGGCGTGGGCAGGTTTTCATTCAACAGCTGAGGAGCAGAGCAAGGAACTGAAAGCAAAGCCCCCACCTTTATTAAGTGCACTATAAATACTCTGCTCGGTTTAGCTCGGCACACCCAGAGCCCGAGCTTGGCTGCATTAGTCACTGTGACTGCTCCTGCAGGGAATGGGAATCATTGCATGAGAGCAGAGCTTCAGCAGCAGACAGAGAAGGGCTTTCCACAGGGAACCCACTCCTTCCAGCACAGAGGAAAACAGGGAAAGACGAATTTTAAAGAGTTTTGCTTTTCAGGTTTAGCATCTTCTTGCTTTTGCCGGGACCTGACTTGGCTGAGCTTTGTATTCCCAGGGTGTATCCAGGATCTCAACAATTTAGCCAAGCAAAGGTATCATAAGCAGTAAAAATTACTATTATTTAATTATTAATTTCAAATGTGATTTTCATTCATTCAACATTTAAAATTAGTTATTAGACATGTACTTATGTATTTGCTTTATTTATATTGTTAGTATGATTCATTTTTCAGGAGGACAGTGGGAGCTGAGCAGAGGGTTTAACCTGTTGTGTGTCTCAGGACAATCTCACTTTTCAGCTGCAGAAGGTGCCCTAGAGCTGGATTTTCCCTCCTCATCAAACCATCATCTTCCTGCTGGAGTCTGGGACCTGCATTCCTTCCTCCTTGGAAGCTTTTGCAATTCAAATGAGGAAAGACTGGAGACAAGAGTAGGCGCAAATTTGTTCTAGGGCGCTGTTTCCAAACCAGGCAGACTTCAAAGGGCCCGGAACAGCTGCTTGCAGTAAAGATCCACAAGCTTTCTCTAGTTCATCTTCCCAAAACCGGCAGTGAATCAAACCACTCCTCAAAGTCTCTAAATAGTATTTCACGTCTCAAAACAGTTTATTTGGAGACAACAGCCAAGGGCAGGCAACAGCAGAGCTGACAAGGAGCACCCTGATGGAGGAGGGGACACGGACATGGGTTACCCATTGCCTTTTGCTTCCCATACTGCCAAAAATAAAGTGAAAGGTGGGAAGTCCCAGTGTGTCACAGACTTGGAACACTTTGGCCTGCAAGGCACCTAGAAAGCTCATCTCATTCCCATCCCTGTCATGGACAAGGACACCTCCCACTAGATCAGGCTGATCCAAGCCCTGTCCAGCCTGGCCTTGGACATTGCCAGGGGTCCAGGGGCAGCCACAGCTGATCTGGACGACCTGTGCCAGGGCCTCAGCACCCTCACGGGGAGGAATTCCTTCCCAATATCCCACCTCTCCCTGCCCTGTGGCAGTGGGAAGCCATTCCCCCTTGTCCTGTCCCTCCATCCCTTGTCCCCAGTCCCTTTCCAGCTCTCCTGGAACCCTTTTAGGTACTGGCAGGGGCTCTGAGCTCTCCCTGGAGCCTTCCCTCCTCCAGGTAAACGCTCCCAGCTTTCCTAGCCTGGCTCCAGAGCAGAGGGGCTCTGGCCTTTGCAGCACCTTTATCATGTCCCCCAAGAGGAGCCCATGGCTCTTCTCTGTGTCACTTGGTGACACACTGCCTCAGTGGGGGCAGCTGTGCTTTCCCACACTGGTGGGAAATTCAGAGGAGATGGGATATCTGCCCTCTGACACCCAGGCAGGTCATACATGTGCTGTAAATTAAAAACTATCTAAAGGATGCCCATTAAATCCCTAAAGCTGCAATTGGTCTTTTTTCCTCCTAGATTTATAACCCACTTTTCCCCAGCCCTTTCAGTGTTTTGTGGCTCTGTTACACCTTACCTTCATCCAGCTCTCCTTCACCCAACCATATTTATTAACTGGTACTTGGGGAACCTGGTCCAAACATTCCCTATTCCTTGCTTTCTCCTTTGCTCACATCCATCCCTGTGCCCATAGCACCTGGCTATACAAGCTGAGGGCAAAAAGCTGCCAGTTATGAGCACAAGCAAAAGCACAAATATTAACCCAGCACTGCTCAGTGCAGCGAGTTCCCGGAGCCATCGCTGCGTTGGGTCCTTGGGATCTGAGGAGAGAATGAGACACCAGTGGTGGGGTTTAAACAGCTCTTGGCTTTCACACAAACCTGCACTCTGACCTGCAGCAATGTGCTCACCCTCCATGTGCTCCTGCTCTGTGACAGAGGGACTGGGACAAGCTCAGTCAGTGGAATCTCTTGGGGAATCTCATGAGGTTCAACAAGGACAAGGGCAGGGGCTGCATCTGCATCAGGGCAACCCCAGGATCACCCCAGGCTGGGGATGAAGGGATGGAGAGCAGCACTTGTGGTGCTGGTGGGTGAGAGCTGGACAGGCCCTGGCCCAGAACCCCCCTGAGCTGGGCTGATCCCCCAGCGTGGGCAGCAGGGGAGGGGGGGATTCTGCCCCTCTGCCCCGCTCAGGTGAGACCCCACCTGCAGAGCTGCCAACAGCTCGGGGGTCCCAGCACAGGAAGGACTTGGAGCTGCTGGAGAGAGTCCAGAGGCAGCCACGGAGATGCTCCCAGGGCCAGAGCCCCTCTGCTCTGGAGCCAGGCTGGGAGAGATGGGAGTGTTCACCCGGAGAGGAGAAGGCTCTGCAGAAAGCTGGACAGGGACTGGGGACAACAGATGGAGGGATAGGACACAGGGAATGGCTTCCCACTGCCAGAGGGCAGGGTCAGATGGGATATTGGGAAGAAATTCTTCCCTGGGAGGGTGGTGAGGCCCTGGAACAGGTTGTCCAGAGAAGCTGTGGCTGCCCCTGGATCCCTGGGAGTGTCCAAGGCCAGGCTGGATGGGGCTTGGAGCAAGGTGAGATAGTGGAAGGTGTCCCTGCCCATGGCAGAGGGTAGGAATGAGATGAGCTTTAAGGTTTCTTCCAACGCAAACCATTCTAGAATTCTAGTTCTCTATGTCCAACAGCACACCAAAAGTTTCACCAGGATTTGAATGATTTCTGGAGACAATTTCTGCTGAAAATCTGCCCTTGACCAAGAAGGCAGATGAACCCCTCTTTGAACTAGGCTATCTACATTTTAAAGTGTTATGCAAAGAGATGAAAGAGTTTGACAACTATTTATCTACTGTAGCTTTTAGATGAAATTTTATTTTTTTATGATAATAAATAAATACCCAGCTTATCTTTGTATCAGCTGTGCATCTTCTGACTGCTTTTAACCTACTGAGTCAGGGTTTACGAGTTCCTTCTCCTCACACACAAGGGAAAGAGCAGCTTTCAGCAAATCTGTATATTGGAAAATGCTCTGTGCTTCCACTCTGCACGTAGGACAAGTTTATCACTGGCATGCTTCACAAAATGCCCCAGAGTTCAGACTCCACTGCATTTTAGAGGGAATTTGGGAGGAAAAACGAACATAAAACTCTGAAATGTCTCATTTACAAAAATCTAATTCAGCTGTTCATGTACACATTAAAATTTGGAAGAGAAGATTCATGTTGTCCAAGTCTTCAGCTCAGAAAATTCAGGATTATCTGCTAAGGACCTCCTTAAAGGTGAAATTACTCCAGAACAGCACCAAGAAACTGTTCAAGGAGGCACTAAGAAAGTTTATACTGAAAAAAGCTATTTTTTCCAGGTTGTCCCTGAACTGTTAAACTGAATTTGCTCCATGGGAGCAGGTCCATGGCCAGGTGCGTATCCATCTGAAGTGAGGAGTCTGCTGAAGCTACACCACTGCCATGGAAACTTCTCATTAATTATTTTTATTTTCTTAAATTATTTTATTTTAGATTTATTTCTATTTCTTCATTAAGTTACAGCATAAAATCTTTGTTCTATGTGACTCATCAGGGATGCTCTGCTGCTGTTTCCAGTGCTGCTGACCTCCTACCCTACAGCAGCTGATTTTCTGCCATGGAAACCCCAGAGACTCTAAAGCCCACTGGTGTGGGAGCTCCTGTGTGGAACCCAAAAGGATCTGTGAGCCTGGGCTCACTCCCACTGCAGAGAGATCCACAACTACCCCTAAAGGCTGGCAGAAAGCAGCCCTAGACAGAGTAAATACAGCACAATTCCTTTCATTTTTGGGAATGCTCTGTGTTATTGTTGGAGAGGCAAGGGAGAGTCGCATGCTTAGAGCATTCAAAAGGCTCCAGTGTTTGTTAGATTAAACCCAGCCAAAAGGCTACAAGTAAGGTCTGGAAAGTTACAAAAATAAAAATCAGAGACTCCCAAGCTTTGGCATGCCTTCCCACCAAAGAAGGGAGCTGTTCTTAGGGATTCTATCCATGGTTTCACATCCATGTAGTAAGTTTCATCTTCCTTGCTGAATGGCAAAGCCAAGGAGAAACAGAGTTGTGAAGCTTTTCAGCTGTTCTGAGGTAATGGGAATAATGCATAAAGCAGATTCAACTGTATGAATAGTCTTGCACAATGTATTTATAATTATAAACAGAAGTTTCAAATATCCTCCCCTCCTGCACCACATCCCCAGGGAAATACATTCCAGAGTAAAACATTCATAAATTACTTACTGTGTGTCTTCTGAAGATTCCTGTTTTATCTTTAATGTTCTTTTCGTGGTAGGCATTTCATCTGAAAGGTAAAATTCCAACACATAATTAGATTTTAAATAATGTTCTTAGGGCTTTTTTTTTTTTAAGAGCTTGAAATGAAATAAAAAATAAATCTGAGTTGCTTCCTAAGCCAGGCAGTCTGCTGGAGTTCTGCATGAGACAGCTCCAGCTCCTACACCCTCTGTAACTGACTGGGTTTTTCTTTAACTTGGAAGAGATATGGTCAGTTAAGATCTGAATCTCTCTCTGCAAGTGCAACATGTTTCATGGACAAGGCTCCAATCCCTCCTATTAAATCACACATTGACAGAATTGCAAACTACATTGTTTCAAGGGAAAAAAAAACAAAACAAGAAAAAGCAATTCTGCTTCTAATGGCACATTTCAAGAGGAAGCAGCAGTAGAACTGCATCTGTGTTCAATTCAGACGTTGTGTGCCAAGTGCTTTGCTCACAACTTCTGAGCATGAAGGGCATCATCAGCCCAAGCACGCAAATCCCAAAACTGGTGACAAACCAGGAGATCCCAGCTTGACTCACCATAACGAGCCATACCAGACAGAATTAGCCATCATTTACATATGTTTTGTAACGTTTTCTTCTCCCCACTGTTTCTCTCCCACATATTTCTGACTTTTAAATCCCCCAGGAAAGGAGTCTGAGGATCAGGAACAAAGTTAACAGCCAACTTGCAAATTTTAACATTAAGCTGCGATCTAAGGCTCTTTCAAAGCATCCTGACTCACCAGTCCCCCAAACACAGATGTGTACAGACACCCAACTGCACCTCCTCTCCCTCTTTCATCCTACAAATGGAAAAAAGCCTTTACACAATTCACCTTCTTCACCTGTGTCTCTATTGGATCTGATCAACTTAAAGCTTCTGCTGTGAAAAAAACCCTGCTCAGGCAAGGGAGGAACGCACAGCCATAAGAGCAGCAGCTTGAGAGAAATATGCCTCAAGAAACCCACCTCTTCCCAGAATTGCTCAGATTGGAGTGTGTTTTCTATCAGGGATGTGGTACCCTGATCTGCTTAAAAAAGCTTAAAAAGCCATGGGCAACAATTAAACCTCCAAATTAATTAAAATATTGACTTTTAGGCAGAGACAGCAATAATTTGGGCAAGAAAAACATGTGGAAGAGTTTGGTTCAGGTCTCAAACATCGAGTGTGAGCTTGCTTACTATTTTTTCATTTAAAAAAGGCCACACCTCTGGATATAAATATACTGACATGTTTAATATTAATATATCAAGGTAAGTAAGAAAGAGCAACATTTTTTACAGTTGTTGGTGTTGCCAGCAGCAGGCTGAAGCCCTGTCCACAATTTAAGCAAATGGTGTTTGAATGTTAACACCCAGGTACCACTGAAAGGGAAAATATCTCCCAAATCCCATGAAGGAAAGTAAAACTGAGAGTGAAAGGAGAGACAGGGAAGGTGTCACCTCTGCTGTTTCTGGTCAAACAGCCCTTCTTCTTTCCAGTCCTGCTCCTAAAATACTTCAAGAACCACGGCTTGCTTTTTGATTAATTGAGGAATTTGTCCCTTTTCTCCCCAAGGATGTGTTCAGCATCGTGAGCACATTCTGTCTGAGAGGTGGAAGCTGGTACAGAGATATGTGAGTGCCAGACAGCTACGAGCACAGGTAAAACCCAAGGATGGAGATGTGCCAAGAGGGGATTTCTTACCCAACTCCTGCTCGCCGGTCTGGTAGCAGTGAAGATCCTGACTGTGGTTTCCCCAGTCCTCCTGAGAGTATTCCTCCATGGTGCTGCCATCCGACTCCAGCTCCTGGTACAAGCCACTGCTGTTGATGAGGACGGGCTGGCAGGGCTGGGAGTCCCATCCTCCCTGCCCAAACACCTGCTCCAGCTGTTCAAACGTGTAGCTGCTTTTCCTCTTGCCAACGCCGTGCTCCTTCACGCGGCTGTAGCACCTGCGGAGGGTCTGAGAGAGAGAAGCAGCACAGTCAGGGGGTGTGGGGCTGGGTAAGCACACAGGAATTCAAACACAGTCACACAGGCAGACTTGAGGGCTTGGGGGGTTATTTCTGTTGGTCATATTTGCCCCACACTCATGAGCAATGCTCCCAGATTAATCTACACCCACCAGGAAGCATCATATATATCCAACATTCCCGCTTAGCGTTAACATCTATGACACAGGACAAGTTGAGTAGCAGCTACAGATTCCTCAGATTTAACTTGGGTGATTTATTCTCTTTCTCACTTTAAAAAAAAAGAAATCCCTGGATCTCCTATGGATGCAGGGAAAAATAAAATAAAAATACGAAGAGCCCCCCAGTCAGAGACACCAATCAGCCAGGAAAATGCACACCTAATACAAGGAGGACAAAGCAGAGCCGGTGTTGTGCCTTGGAGAGGCACAGCTTGAAGAGGGGGAAGCAGGGAGGAGAGAGAAAGGAAAACAGAAAGATTTCCCCCAAAAGCAAAGACAGTCCAACCTTCCTTACTCTGGTAAGAAGACACAAGGTACAAAATGGATATGCCTAAGCTATTCAGCTAGGAAAATATTTATTACTTACATATTTTTGCATTCCTTACTAACTCACTCTGTCTCTTGTGAAGCTGCTGAAATTTAAAAGAGGTCAAATCAATAATTCTCCCAGTTCCAAGACTCTGATATCAAGCATCAAGTAAGTAACAGCACTGAGGTGGCTTGGTGGGAGCAGCCTCTCAAACAGAGCTGGGGCAGAACATCCCACACAGGTGCCAAAGCCTCATCCAGTTCTGGTGATCCCTTTGACATCCCACATCAAGGGCTAAGCCACTTCACTGCTGCTGGATAAGCCAATGGTTCCATCCCTGTTTTGCCCCTAATCTGGAGCAAAAGGCAATTACTTGGGGGTAAAAAAACTAAAGCTTTCTACACAACCCTCAATGTGGTTTTAATTCTACCACTGCTCTGATTTTAAGAGACAATGATATGCCCCAGGTATGCTGGGTCTTGGGTATTTTTTCAGATTGGTAAACTGCTAGAAAACATTAACTCTTTTAGAAATTAAATTTACCAGATTGCTGAGGTTCTGACTTGAATGGCAAAGCTGCTTCCAGGATTCAAGAGAGGCATTAATTTGGGAAGGACTCGTCCTGTTACCTTGCTTTCTGCAGGAGGACTGTAATGGACATATCATTACAAAAACTGTTCGTTTTTTTCCCCCCAAAGAAAGGAACTTTTAAAACTCCAGAAAGCTGGAACCTACCTAATGCTCCTCATACACTGGTTTAACAGCATCAGCAGCAAAGGGATACATTTCTAACCAGTTTCCTCCTGAGATTCAGAGCCCTGGGGGCAGAAGCAAAACCGCTAAGCAGCAAGTCAGTATTACACTGCTGTTTTAAACAAAAACACAGGAAAATAACACAAAATAAAAAATAACCCATATAAACACACAGGCAGCAACAGGCATGAGTTATTCCACAGTTTAAGGTGGAACCCTTCCCACTTTTGCCATAACTACCTGAGGATAAACAGGCAGATCCTCTTTGGATGGACACCAGCACATTTTAACTTTCTGTCTGTGAGCAGGGTGGAAAACAACCTGCTATGGCAACCTAGAACAAAAACCCAGCCTAGAAACCTGTTGGTATTCACTGGTGCAAAGAGGATTCCCTCAGGCTGGGGTATAGATCCATTTGGTTGTTAGAATTCAGCTTTCTCACTCCAATTTCTCTCCTTTCAGCTCAAATCTCACTGACTGATAAGGGAGGGCAAAGTCATTTCACTCCCAGACTCTTTCTAAAATCCACTCAAGTTAGATTTTTTAAAATGTATTTCCCAAACCCCAGCTCCTGTACCTGCCCCAGCTTATCCATAGGAGTTAAACATGGGTTTAGAGCCTCCAGCTGAATTTATTAGCAGCCTTCAAGTGAAACAAACTGTTTCCAAAACATCCCTACGCTCGGCCAAGCCCTCTGGGAATGCCCAACACCCTCAGCCACTCTATTTTCACACCCTATTTTCAGCATGTGGTTCAAACATGTCTCCCCACCAATGGGGTTATGGAGGATCCCACACTAGGTTGCAGCCTAGTAGTAATTAATTATTTCAGTCAGGCTGCAATCTGGCTTATTTTACTATCAAAATAATTTAGCAGCAAGTCAATGCAGACCTGTAGGAAAACTAAAGGGAGCAACACAGGAAGGGGATGAAAATAAATGAGCAATAGAGTGACTGCTTATTACTCTCAAAGGTCAAGATACTTTTGGGGGTACTGCCCAGATGCTCACCTGGCTGTGTTACCTCCACTTCTGGAAGCATATAATCTAAAATTTGAGGGAGATAATCTCAAATATAGGACTTTTCAAAGCACCAAAAGGCCTGTGGCTAAGCAGCTGGTGACTCCTTGGTCTTGTGTGCTGGAGAATCAAGATTCCTGCTGGCTCTTTCTTCTTGGAGGCTCTCCCCAGTGTATCCAACAGGCAGTCCCTACAACTCCTCCCCAAATGCCATGAGTCAGCCTTGTTTCATGTAAGCCCACAGGCTTCTCCCCTTCATAGAGCCTGCTAAGACCTAAATAATTGCTCAGACCTCATGAAACCTGGACATTTTATAGTCCTTAACCTTTCTCTCACCAGGTTATTCTGATCTCCAGGATTTAAGATCTGGCTTTTTTCTTACGCACCTCCTCTATTCCTCCTGGTGTCCAGCTCAACTCCTGCTCCGAGGTTCCTGAAGTGCACATACATATATTGATACAGATACAGAAAGCAGGAAATTTAGGACAAGTAACTGAAAACAGACCTGATCACTGCCCAGTGACTGCTCAGACTGGAAGAGACCGAGGCTTTTGCTTATTGTTCTGCAACACTGCCTGCAACACGAACACATATTATCCCCGCTTAATTTATAATTAGGAAAACCAAAGGAGGAGACAGTCACAAAGCTCAATGTGGATTTTCTCACCATTTCTAACTCACGAGTCCTCATCTCTACAAGTGAAGCCACCGAAGAACCTGGAGCTCTGCAGGAACTGCAGGATGAGGATGAGAAAAACCTTTAGGAAGGCTGCAGACATGGTCCTCCTTCCAGCAAAAAAATAAGATGAGGGAGAACCAGACCACAGCAAGCTTTTCATATATAACCTGAGGTCATCCAACATGGAATTCCAGATCCCTGATCTGAGACATGCTCTTACTCAGGGAGAAGCTATGGGCTCTGCAGAGCAGTTTGGTGGCCTGTGACTGTGTCCACATTCATCTGTTTAAGTTGATTAATTGATAGCAGCCTAAAGGGGTTCTGATGTCCCAGAGCACCACTTAGCACAACACTCAGCTTCAAAGATGCTCTTTTACTTAATGGAGAGGAGCTCTCAGCTTTATATCCTGAATTAGGAACAGCAGTGCCCAACAGCTCCCTCCCTTATCGTGCCAGGATACTCACAGGAAACACAAGATGAAACTACACTGAGACAGAAGAAACAGCTTTTGAAGCCTGGAGTGGCTGTAGGGGACAGTGAAAGGTATTGAAGTGTCCATTTTTAAGTTCCTGGGAGCAGAAGGTAACAAATCTGAGCAGTAGCTTCAGCTCGTGAACTTTTAGGTTAAAAGCAGGAGAACACAAGCCTTACATGGGATATTGCCTCAACAAGCTCCATTTCTGTGCTTTATTGAAAACAAAATGAGAAGAGCAGCACCTCAAACTCTTGGGAGAGCCACACACCACTGCAGGAAGGCAGCTGATGACATGAATGCATCTCCAGCATGAGGACCCAAATAGAAATACCCCTCCGCAGAATGTGAGAGCCCAGCACTCAAACAGACCCCCAGAGCTCAGGGTCAGTCCCAGGAGCTGCCACAGCCCAGTCTGCAAAGGCTCCAGACCCACAGTTGCCTGAGCACAGCCCTGGGGACACAGCCCTGGGGACACAGCCCTGGGGACACAGCCCTGGGGACAGCAGTGAATTACTCTCTACATCAAAGAGCAAGGCCTTGGTTGTATCCTGATTTACCCAAACACACAAGGACTTCCTGAAGGATTTGGTTTCAATACAGTAGAAAAGTGATGGGAATGCCCTGAGGGGAGAAGGGTTGGGGGGTAAATATAGACAAGCTGATTGTCTTGATTGAGGCAAGAACCAGAGCTCTCTGTGGACAATGAAGAAGCAAAGTCACCCTGGCAGCACAGGTAGGGGGATATCAGCCGAGGCAGGACGGACATGGGTTTTTGTTAGGGAGAGCTGGAACTGAACAAAAACTCACAGCCACCACTGCCAATTTCTAAATCACAATTAAATATAATTAAAAAAAAA
>VZUA01045613.1:12816-28107 GCA_013401035.1 Horornis vulcanius
AGATCTCCCTTCAGGAGATGAGCTCGCTACAGCTTTTAAAAGAAAACAGACTCCCAAAAGATTTATTTTGTATGTTTAGTGATAACATATTTTGACACTTTAGGGTAGGTCACTGAATTTTAAGAGTCTGAGGGCAGACTTAATGAAATTAAAGCCAGTATTTAAACACTTGAACAGCACCACTGTGTTTGTGCTGAGACAGAGACCAAGTATATTCTCTCAGCTGTGTAAGCCATTACCATGGAGATTTGCATTTTCTATCTCCCAGAGAGCCAAAACTATGAATGTATTTTGTTTTATATAGATCACTAAAGAACTTTGTATGCTCAAATCTGTTGATTTCATACCACGCACTAAACAAAAGAAAGAGAATTCCCAGCACTGAGATATCTATCCAATCTCTTCACACATTATTACATATTTCACTTGGATTTCTGTTATTGATGGTCCTGTCAGTCCAAACTTTCAGTACCACCTACACAAAGTATTCAAATGAGATGATGGCAGTTGACTTTGCCTAGACAGTGTGCTTGCAATGAAATGATACATAGTGAAGCACAACAAAGCCAGCGCTAACATCCTCAGGCAACTTCCTAGCCTGTTAGTTTATTTCCACACTTTGCCACCTTCTACATTTTAATTGACTTCTGTAGTCATCCCAGAAGTGGATGCAAAAACAAAAAACAAACAAACAAAAACCCCCACCCACCAGAGGAAAAAAAAAACCAACAAACCCAGACTGAAACTGCCAATGGATTCACAAGTACAGGGACTGAAACTGGGAGCAGTGGCTGATAAACTAAAGGTTTTTCTGCCATCCAGATGGACCTTAATCGGCTGGAGCAACAGGCAGGCTGAAACCTTGTGAAGTTCAACAAGGAGAAGGTCAAAGTCCTGCACGTAGGGAGGACTAGCCCCACATACCAGCTCACACCAGGGACTGACTGGCTGGAAAGCAAAGCTCAGCAAGTGGCACACGAGCCAAAAAGGTGCCCTTGCAGCCAAGGCTGCAGAGGATGCTCACAGAATCCTGGGGGGCATTAGGAGAACTGTTTGCCATCATGCTGAGGGAAGTGACTCTGCCCTTCTCAGTGCTGTTGAGGCCTCACTTCAAAAAATCTGTCCAATTCTGGGCTACCCAATGAGAGAAACAAAACTACTGGAGAGAGTCCAGTGAAGAGCCAGTAAGAGGATTAAGGGCTTGAACTATCAAGCCTGCAGAGATGCTTCAAGAAATTGGAGTTTTCAATGGAGGAGTTTTCATAAGACATCTGCTGCAAAAAGTAAACTTACAGAGCACTAAAGCCTGAACAAGAAATCTTGTGCTTCAATTGCTTTAAATGAACAGCATACCTCGAAATTCAAATGGGTAAGAGCAGCCAAATATTTGAAAAGAGCGAGTTTTCTGCAACTGACAAAAAAATATGCTAGTAGTATGGAGAATAAAAGAAGCTGGACTTTGAAGAATGAACCCTTTAGAAAATGATTCATCTCAGTTTTTCAACGTTATTCCAGTAATTTTACCTTCGCTGAAAAGCACCAAAGTGCCGTTATACAACGTTTTTGAATGTATATTGGTATTTTAAACACTACTACTTCACCCAGTGAAAGTCTGCCACTCTTAAGGTAGATTTCTGGAGCTGACTTTGAGTGCCCTATATTTTGCAGTGATATGGTGGGAAACCGTACAAGCTCCTAATAAAAAAATAAGCTTGAAATTCAATGCTACCTGTCTAGAGAAAACATTGACTGCCCCTATCAAATTAAAAATGACTGTATCATCAGTAATAAAAGGGATGTGATTTCAGAAAAGTATATAGAGGTTTTTCATGGGGTTTGCTATAAATACAATAATTTCAGGCACTGAAGTAAACACTGTACAGCAGGATCCAGCACTGACTCAGTAACTCAAGGTCCTCTGCACTCTTGGGTCAGAAAGTGGTGGAAAGGCAGTCACTCATAAATGCCAAAATTCTGCCCTACTGCAAGAGGATCGATAAGGTAAGGCAGCTAACCAGGGAATGCTAAAAGGATGCCAAAAGCACTTTCACGTTTTACATGTGGTGTTCCTTTGATGCATAGTTGAACAAAATTAAAACTAAAGCATTCAGTTTAAGAGAAATCTAAACAAACAGCAAATTTCTCTGAAGTTCTATGCCTTTCGAAGGAAATTCAGGTCTTGTTCTATAGAATCTTCAGTAAACAGTATAAAACATGCAGCTGAAACACTTAAACATATGAACAAAAAGACTGCCTGGTCTCTCATATCTGTTTCTTGGATATTCGCTTGGGTAATGGCACCTTCCTGTATACTGCACTTGTGCAAAAAGGTACCAAGATACCAAGGCTTCAAAAAGAACAGTTTATTGAGTTTATACTTAGCTCATGTGACATTCCACAAGGTGCTGACTTCTGAACTTACCATAAAGATTAACCAGACATAGTTATTAGCTTGAGAAATTTCTATTTCTAAATTGCTTCTTTGCCTGCTAACCTTCAATAATGTCTAATCATGCTTCAGTATATAGGATGACACAGATACTGCTTTCAAGTCTTACGAATAACCTGCTATCTTACAATGACTAATCATATTTTAAGGACACAAAATCTTTACGAGATATCTGAGAGGAGTGAAGCCAAATCATATCTGTGCAAAAATCAGCCACAAAGATTAAGTTCACTCAACGCTGTTCAGGTGAACCTAATAACTATGGCATACAAATAAAACAGAAACTGAAGAGTCACTCTCGTTTAAAAGTTAAATTAACATAGAACTGATGAAAACAAAATTAATCTGACAGGTATTCTAATAACAATTCAGTTGGGACAAGTTCTCATATCTGGTTATTGCTAATCTTTGGCTCCAATCCTTCCCACCCTCACCTACACCTGACAGGTGTGGTCTCTTGGAATTGCAAATGTCTTTAAGGATTTCTCACAACTAAGAGATGAACAAATGCTGTCACTCAAGCCAAGGTGGAGAATTGAATACATGTATCTGTCCAGCTACAGCAACACTGGGACCCACAGCAAACCTCATCCACAGGAGAGAGTTTGAAAGCAGAACAGGTAAGAACTCCTCAGTAACTTGCTGTCCCATGGACCTGTCTCATGACCTCAGCAGTTTTCCAAGATCACCTCTGGGTGAATATATTCATTACCCTCTTCAGACATCTCTTCTGGAATCTTGGGCCAATTTTCTTATTCCCTTCCTAGGTGGTAAACTGGAGCAACAGGTCTATATGGATGGAAAGAAATAATGACAGAGGCCAATGAATGCAACATAAACATATGCAAACAGCTGTCTTCCTTAAAAGCAGGCTTGAGATCTATTTGTCACACACAAACTTTCTATCCCACAAGCTCACTTCCTCTGGGGTCCTGAATAAGTTAGGACACGTCAAGAGACAGACTCATTCCAATGCTCCTAGCTCCTAATAGACACTACACTACAGCAAGGGTAATCACTTAGCTGTAGCTCTCAAGTAGAAAGTCAAGAAAAACAGTGTGAGCTTTGATTCACACACAGCTTTCAGCTGCTCAGAGGGGCTGGATCAGATTGGAACCATTTCAGAAAAACTGATGCCAATGGAGAAAATAGTCACAGACAGCAATTCTGAAACACTATTTTCCATTACACTGAATGACACTGTTTACACTGAACATGTCCAAGATGGTGAGGAACTGTGGAATGACAGAAAGTTCATGTGCTCCCCACTCAGTTATTTCGGAGGGCTCCAGTAGTGACAGCCAGCTCCTGCGACAAGCAAGTTAATTTCAGGGGCTGGATTCCAATGTTAGGCTCAGTATTCAGTTTAAGACATCCAACCAAGAGTTTGTCTGCAGGTTTAAACTCCCATTAGACTCAATATAGAACTCATCAAGATTTCTCAGAGAGGTGTTCGAAGAACAGACTGTTTTCACCAGGACTTCAAGGAGAAAAGCCACAGTTAGTAAGTTGTTTTCTCACCTGACCTGGAAAGAGGCAAAACAGAGGAGATTTGCAAACTATCTGTTAATTAATTACTAGACTAACCCTAAGGAATATTAATCCCTACAGTTTCTGGATCATATGATCTCTCTCTTCTTCCAAACAGCACGTTCCTCTAGAAGATGGTTCCAAAATGTACACTTCAACATATAAACAAACAACTCCCAAAACCCCTAAGGAACACAAACCACCAGCATTCTCCAAAATCAAAACAGAAACTTTTACAACTGTTGGATTATTTCTACAGATTTACAGATTTTTTTTTTCCTTATACAGGACATACTACATTGTTCCTAAGCCTCTTAGACCATTCTAGCTTCTACTGCAATACACGTTATATTGTCCACATCCCAGCAAGCGACATCCTCTGACCTTCTAGAAATCCAGAATAATCTAAGAGAAAAGCATACTCTGCTAAAACACTGCACAGTTATCATACCATGCAGAAACCTCCCCCACCTCATAAAAACTAAGCTCTAGACCTCTTTTTAACTACTATAAAAGACATACCCAGGCATTTAGATTATACAAATTGAACCCTTCTCTCTCTTTGAACTTAATGAGCTTCTGTGCTCTTGCAGTAAACAAGAATTATTATCTTCCCTATGACAACGAATGTTTCTGGCGTGGCAGGACTTTTATGAGACATAAAAGATGTCACATTTTAGGACTTAGGAGATGCTGGAAGATGGACAACAATGCCTGGTGATAAAAAAGCAAACTGAGTTAGCTGCTCTCACAGTAGTTCAATGACCATTTACTGCACAAGACTGAAAGACCTCAGTAAGGTCTTTCAGCTTGCACGAGGCTCTAAGACTGAAGAACCAGTTCCAAAGATTTGCAAAAATATTTAAAGTGACATCCACATTAAAGTTAACCCAGACTTGAAGAAAGAGGGTTCAGTCATTTGGATAGTGTTTTTCCAAACATGTGGAGTTCAGGACTATGGTACAAACATGCTGCAGGGCAAAGACAATAGATTTGGAATGTCAAAAAAAAAACTCAACAAAAACCACAGTTTTGGAGTTTTGATGACTGGCTGGGATTTGTGGATGTTTCGGGGGCTGGGGCTGTTATTTGTTTGTCTTCTTAGTACAAACATTTGCCTAAGTCGCCTTTCCCCCCAGACTCTTGCGAGAAGGCTCGGGGGGCACAGGGCCCCCACGCTGGCTGCCCGCGGCCGCTCCTGCTCCAGCCGCTCCCCGCTCCCCAGCGNCCCGGGCGCGCTCACGTGACGGCTCCCGAGAATTGGGTGAAAGGTCGCGCCGCCGCGGCCCCGCCCCGCGCCGCCCGCGCGTCCCCGGCCGCTCCAGGCCTTTCCACGCGCGCCGGGAAGGCGCTGCCAAACAAAAGTTCCCAGAGAAAAGGACCGCAAGCAATGAAAGAAGCCAAGCGCATCTCGCAGCGAGCAGGGGGAAAAGGGTGTGCTCAGCTTGCGCAGCTGGGCGATTCCTAGTCCGGTTCTCAGCGCTAAAAAGCCTCGGTTGCTCAAGGTTACGCTTTTCTTGAACAAGGGATGGTGATTTCTTCCAGGAAGAGGCTCTTCAATTAGGACTGAAACACCCCAAAATTTTAGAAAGCACTCAGATCAACTTAACTTTCAAACTAAGTCAAGGTTGTGACAGAGCCCGATACCTGTGTAACCATGTGAAGCTACATTTCCTAGGTTAACTAAGATCCACACACCACCACCTGTGCTATTGTAAACTGGCAATCATTAGTTTGTTCATATCGATACGCTTACAAGAGGAAAAGAACCTCCTAGTTAACACGGAAGCCCATAACAATTGTTTTAAGTAGCATCCAGTCCTGATGGTCAGAAAAAGCATGAAGGATTAGCAGATCTGGAAACTGAACACGTCAGACAATCGGGAAAACATAATGAAAGAAGAACGAAGGCGTTAGATCTCCACTTTCAGTGCTACTCCCCTATACACACATGAAAAGGAAACGAGCAGTTTTCTGTGCTGTAATTTCCTTTAGACTGCAGATTGTCCTCTAAGTGCTGACAAACTGCCAGGTTAGAGGAAGAATGAGACGTTTGTCTTGGTCCTACTTTGCACTTTTCTCTTTCCAAAAAAGGTGCTTCCTGTTACAGTTTCATCAACACTGGTACACATCTATCATAACTGGATCACAACTCAAGTGTAATATTTTAGGTTCAGTTTTCAATTTTAAACCAGAGAACATAGCGCAAAGACCAAAGTTGTGGGAATATGAAGCGAGAAAATGTAATTCCGTGATGCTGCAAGAATCTTCATCTACCTTTTTACAAGAAGCCTGATTAGCATTCTCATGCAGTAAACCTGTCACGCCTTGAAAAAGACATTGCATTTCCTGTGTTTGTAGTTCAGCAGTCTGTAGTGACTGCGGGTTTTATAGGTTTTACCGGCTGGAATCACACGGACATATAGACTAGTCTCTCTCTCTCACACACACACAAAATACATTCGCTTCTGCACTTGAAAACCACCACCCATGCCACGCTGCGTGCGCCCTTCCACAGGCGTGAAACTCCTCCCGGTTACGAGTCAAACCCACGAAGCTGCGGGTCACCAGTGTCACCTTTGTTTCGGCGGTGGCATAGATTCAGCGAAATCTCCCGGTGTACCTGTGTCACACCGCTCCCCTGCCCCCATCCCCGCCCTTATCTGCAGCACTAAGGCACTATCCCTCAAACCGGGGAAAATCGCGAGCACCATGCCAAGGACACCGCGCCTTTCCAGGACTCTCCAGCGCTCGCCTGCACCGCGCCCGCCACCCTTCCCTACGTTTCCACCCTTTTCTCCAGCGAGGACCAGCCCCGCTTAGGAAGCAGCGCCCGGCGCACTCGCACATGCACCACGGAACTTCGTGCTCGACCTAATGGAAACAATAATTAGGCTAAAACCGGACCAAGCGAGCCCGTCCGCCTGTCCCCGATGCTGCCCTTCCTCAGCCCCAAGGAAGGGGACGGCGGCGCGCTGCGGGAGCGTCCCGGCTGAAGGGGGAGGGGAGCGGCAGCCCGCAGTGAATCAGCCGGGCACGGCGGGCACAGGGCCGCCGCCGCTGCCCCCTGCCCGACCCCGGAGCGCGGGCCCGGGGTGCCGCTCACCTGCGGAGACCGGCGGCGTCGGGCGGTGACCGGGCCGGGTGCCGCGGCGGCCGCTCGGGAAGCAGCGATGGGACGGCGGCCGCTCCCCTGCACGCCCCGCGGAGGCGGAGCAGAGATGGGCGGGGAGGTGCCGCGGGAGGGGTGGCATGGCCTGGGCAGGGCGGTCGGCGGGGAGCCGGCGTGGTGGAAGCCGGACGCGCGTGGTAGTGTGGCCGTGGGGCTGGCCGTCCGGGGGTTGCGACAGGAACCGGGAAACACGGTCCCTGTGGCGTCGCAAGCGTCCGCGGGAAAGAAGCATCGGGGACTGCGAGGAGAGGATCCGGGGCTGTAAACGAGGCGGGGAGGAACGTGCTCCTTGGACGAGGATTGCGCGTGGGCCACCTATTTACTGGTGAAGGGACTGCCAAGGAAAGCTGAGATTTCGAATCCCGCAGCCCCTCTGTGAGCCCAAGGCAATGGCTTTCCTGGGCTCTGGCAAGAATAGGGTCAGATCTTAGAGCAAGTGCAGATGGAGGTGTGAAGGGAAGGAGCAGGACAGCTGCAGCTCTCCCTCCTTTTTCCTTTTGCTCGGGAGCTCTGGCTGGAGGGTCTTTCATTTGAGTTTCCTCTTTTGAGCCTGGGTTCTGACTGGCACAAGGCATTAGGTGAGCGATATCCTTTCAAGGTAGCGCAAGGGCAGAGCCCCGGTGAGCCTCAGCAAGGGCTTTCAGTCCTGGCCCCTTCTGTGCGAGAGCCAAGATAGCCCTCCCTGGGAAGGACCAGCCAGCCCACTCTGCTCCAGCGAATACTGGGATTTTGGGGGAAATAGGTACACTCCATACATCTCAGTAAAAGTGACTACATTCTTTTAAAAATGCGAAATCATGAAAATAATGAAAATGCAAAGGTGCCAGTCTCGGGGCAGAATGGCAGTCAGTTTGAAAATGACTAGGTTTTGAATTTGTAATGAACTTGCCACTTTCAAGAGCTTGGATATCAGATGCTTTGTTTGATTTTAGCATGATAACAGCTGGAAGACTGCTCTGTCCCAAAAAGAGGTCATGGCATGTCTGACTACAGTGTCAGTATGGAGTCTCTCCTTTGAACTGCTAAGAGCTGGGATTCCTACATTTTTGCCTTGTGGGCACACCCACCCAGCCATGTAGTCCTTCCTGCTGCAATTTCCAGGATGTGGCTGAAATACACTTACGGAACTAAATCCAGAAGCATGGACACTGCAGACTAAATCTTTCCTTTACAGTGAAGATCATGCAGAGTCAATAAAAAGAAACCCCTACTTCTGGTCAGAATTTTCCCTTCTAGTGTTTTATGCCTAATGATGCAATTTTAAGGTGTTATTCTTTCAGAAGGAAACAAAAACCCTAGAAAAAAGCAAGGTGAGGGGAAGGAAAAGCAGAGGCATTTAGATCTATTAATATCAGCACGGGGAGGAAGAAAACAAAAGAATAAATCAGCAGCTACACCGATCAGCAGCATACATATCTACATATGTTTGGCTAGGATAGGAATAGTGGATAGGAAATGTAAGGTAGATAGTTACAATATGGTAATTGGGTGGCAAAAATCATCTGTGTGTTTTTTTGTTAGGCACAAAGGCAACCTAAAATGTCTTGTTAGGCATTTATTTATTGTATCTTGCAGGTGCATTCACTATCAAGATATTTGTATAAAAAGAAAAGAACAAAAAACGACAAATCTGCCTTTGTTCATTCTACCAGTAATCTCCAGTCCTTGTTTTCATTTACATACATATGAAATCAGGAGAGTATCAGTCAGCTGATAACATAAGTTGATGTTAATTATTATTTTGTTCTCCAAATAATAGTGTAAGCTGTCATGAATTAAGAAGCATTAAGGTGTGCTTACTTTAACACAATTAAGCTCCTTGCAGATAACCTTAGTAAAGACATGAAAACTATTGCCTTGCATAAAGCTGTGATGATTGCAACTTAGCTAAACCTGACTGGGCTCTGTTTAGCTGGCAAGTGTAAAAGTCACAGATAATCCTGCCATTAATTGCCACTGGTCCTGACACTGACATCTAGATCAGCTCTATTCATTAACCCACAGATGCCAGTTTGGTACTTCTGTAAGAACAACCTAATCAGAACATTTAGTGCCTTTTATTGTGGCAGTACACACTGCCAAAATGCTCTATCTCCTCTGCTAACTGTGTTTCTTCAGCTAAGAAGTGATAAGATACAAGGAGATTCTGACACCCATGGCTGCAACTGCAATTTTTTGCATGTCTGCAGCATTGCCTGTGTTTCTGTAGCAACCTTGCACTGCTTAACAAAGTTAACTCAGTTTTTTCCCTTTAATTGGCCTATTTTTAATTTCTAAAAAAAATATGAGTGTCATGAGCACAGACCACATGCTTGCTGCTGTAAGACTTCTTGTAATTAATTCTGATCCTTGTAATCCAAAGAAATCAAAATAATCAATGACAGGTCATGATAATCTGTGTCTTGTAACACTGAAATAATATCAGTTTATCACAACGGTTATGTAGTTATTGACCTAAATATATTTGGTTATCTTACGACCAGGCCTTCAAGACTTTCTGGTTTCTGACATGCAGCATGACTTCTTTGTAGGAGTTTTTCTTACTCAATGTATCTACCTTTCATTATTTTTACTTCTGCCTATTTTTAAGACATGGCAAAGCATTATATATTAAGCCTGGATCTGATCTGGAAGTGTGGCTGTCTCCACTGAAATTTTGTGTTTCTCTGTTTTGGTGTATTTAAAAAAAAATTACTTCAGTTTCTCAAGTTGCTTTTGTCAAGCAGTTTAATATAGATAACAGAATTAGTCTGCTCATTGGAACTAATTATTCAACACCTTCAGAGCACAAATTTATTGGGTACAGTCTCATTTTCTTGAGCAGATATTTTCCCAATTTTCTTGCTAATGAAAACATCACTGCAATTTCATTTTAAACACTTGGGGTTTTTTCCCTTTTTCCCTTTCATGTTATCCCCAATGACATCTAAAAATGAAGATGTCCATTGTTAGAATGCAAGTACATGTAAGTCAATGTTCCACAGTCACTGACAGCCTGAGTGGCAACACAAGGTGGTAGAAAATGAAATGAAGAACAGCTCAAAAATGTAACTTTGTAATAATAAATAAATAAAAATAAGTGTATGCCAGGAACCAAGGGTGAGGGCAAAGCAGATCGGACAGGACCCTCTTTGAGGAGGGCATCTTACCATGGCAACTGAGCAAGATGAGCAGGACAGGTCCTCTGACAGCAAACTGGGGTGGCCAAATCATTAGACAAGTCTTCAGCAATGGGGCAAGTCCAAGGCTGTCAAGGTGGAAAACAGCCAGATGCAACTCAGCTGCAGGAAGACACCGAGAATGAAACTGTCTGCTTAAAAGCCACTCCCAAGCTAAGCAGGGAGCCCCACTGGGGCCCTGCAGAGCAGATTCTCCCAACAGCTCATTTAAAAACCAGACACCTGCACCCTTTTCTAAGGAGGCCCTGAGGTCTGGCAGCCAAAAGCCCGGGAGAGGTGAAGGAAGAATATCCTCAGGGCCCTGACGATGTACACACGTACATGAATGCAGTCTCACCAAAAGATCTCTTTCACCTTTCGTGAGATGATGCAGGGAAAGTATTAATTTATTTGTTCTTCAAATAATAATGCAAACTGGAAGAACTGTCAACTCCCTGGAGGGCAGAGAGATCTTGAAAAATTACAGAGATGGTAAACCAATCTCCAACTGTATGAAGTCTACCGAGGGCAAGTGCCAGATTCTACACCTGGGACAGGGCAACCCTGGTTATGTGTACGGATTAGGAAATGAGAGGCTGGAGAGCAGTGCTGCAGAAAGGGCCCTGGGGATCCTGGCCTGTGGGAAGTTGGATCTGAGTCAGCAGTGCCCTGGCAGCCAGGAGGGCCAACCCTGTCCTGGGGTGCCTCAGGCACAGCATCACCAGCCAGGCAAGGGAGGGGATTGTCCTGCTCTGCTCTGCACTGGGGCAGCCTCACCTCCAGTGCTGGGGGCAGGTTTGGCTGCCACAATATAAAAATGACACAAAGCTGTTAGAGAGTGTCCAAGGGAGGGCCATGAGGAAGGTGAAGGGCCTTGAGGGGAAGCTGTAAGAGGAGTGGATGAGGTTGTTTGGTCTGTTCAGCCTGCAGAGGAGAGTGAGGGAAGTCTTCATTGCAGTTACAACTTCCCCATGAGGGGAAGAGGAGGGGCAGGAAGTGATCTCTTAAGTCTCATGACCAGTGACAGGACTTAGGAAACAGCATGAAGCTGAGTTGAAGGAAGTTTAGGTTAGATATTTGGAAAAGATTTTCCACTCAGAGAATGGTTGGGCACTGGAACAAGCTCCCTAGGGAAGTGGTTGCAGCCTCAAGCCTGACAGAATTCAAGATGTGTTTGGACAGGTACCTGGTAGGATTCTTGGGGTGGCCTGCACAGGACCAGGAATTGGACTCGATCCTGATGACTCTCTCTCCAACTCAGCATATATGATGCTTCTGTGAAAGTCTCTACAAAATCCAGTATCCAAAAGGGGCAAGATATTTTGTCAGGATCAAAAAATTGCAAAACTCTGTAGTGCACATTACTGACCAGTGAAAATCTTTTAGTGATTTCATATACCACAAATACTGCCCATGCCTTGCCACATCCTCCTTCTCTTACATGTTCCAGACCAATCCTGTCTCCCAAGCCCTCATTGGTATGAATCAACAATCTCATCCACTGTTGTTATACTGAGTAACACCGAGCTCTGCCAGCACAGTAATGTCTCAGACTTTGGGCTGGCCTTGTCTTTTTCCATTCTTAAATACTTTCTCATGAAGATGCAGTAACAATTCAAGAGATATTTAAGCAGAACAAAGCATCTTGCCGTGTCTTGCACTGCTTTTTTTTAACTAGAGCTAACCTCACTTAACAGAGTTGTCAACAGGGTTATCAGACTACCCTATGATAGAACATATGGGGTGCATCTGTGATTGCAACAACAGAAAGATGTTTTGGGAAAATAAATATGCCCCTCTTCTCCTAACCAAGATCATTTTTAGAAATCTTTTAGTTTATTCATTTTCTTGAGTGAGACAGGTGTTTCGTTTTTAAGGAATGGCAAAATGATCACTCAAAATATGTCACAACTTTTGACAGGAGTTTAAATCCAAATTAAACAGGTGTACAGTGCTCTGGCGAACTAAACTAGACTTAGCAGTCTGTCTGCAAAGTGCAGGTGCCACTTAACCACTAGGCAACACGTTATTGCTTTAGAAATTAAATCCTCTGTAGTAATTCTCCATGCCCATGGTTATCCCCAGTCTCTGGTATTACTATGTTGAACAGCTGAGATAGTCTCACCTATTGTAACAATAACTCCAAAGAGATGGCTGGGGAACCAAGTGAACACAAGCACTAATCAATATCCTCTGGGAAGTGGGCAAGTATAGATCTAATACACTATTGACCAAAATGTCCATAAACTGAGCAGGTACCTAAGTTTTTTAAGGAAAGTTTAAATTTTTAATTAACTAACCGTGAGTAGACCCCATTGGGATTTCCTAAAAGTGCCTGAGCATCTTTGGCAGAAGAATGCAAAAGAAATTAAGTGACATCTGCAAACTCAGTGTTCCAAGCAATTCACTGTCTCTCCACGTTGTTTTTAATACATATTGATCAGTAAGACCAGAATGAGAACACTGCTGTAGCACGCAGAAGAGAGAGCCTTGCTGGACAAGTTCATATGGAATCCTCCACTCAGAAAAAAGGGTCAAGAGGCCATTTGGTGGCAACACCCACAGCAAGTGACAGATGTGCATCACATGCAGATTTTTAGATCTCATGGTTTTCATTTATCTCCTGTTGTTTCACTTCTTATCTGTTGCTTTGCATATTTATGGCTCCTGACTTTGTCCTTCACGGTAACACTAAGTGAGGAATACAGATCTTTTGACACCATCCTGGATGTGAGAAGATGGATGACATCCCAGGTCTAAAGGGTATTACATACAAGCCTCACAGTATGTGCTTAAGGTCATGTTAATAGTAGCAAAATGGAGCCTCTCCAAGCTTTGACAAGAAGGTAGTTGGGAGTTTTCTAAAGTAAGGGAACAAGTCAAAAATGCAATACTGAAGGTTACTGTATATTAGAAAAAACCACAGTGAATGTTGCAACCTAATGGTGGTTGTGTTTATGATACACCCTGAACTCTGCAAAACTTTGAGAAAGAAAACTCTGTGGCCTGAAAATGCACATCATCATTTCTAGCAAAGACTAGAGGTGTATTTAGAGATTATTTTGAACATTATTTAGAGGCTTCATTTTCAGATTGGTGGATCTGGCAGATACATTTGGAAAGACACTGTTATGTCTACTCATAAAATATTTTAAATAATCTACTGTCAATAGAACAGACTAACAGTCACTATGAAACTGATAGTACAGTTTTCCTTAGCAGTTTCAAATGCCAGCCAAAACTGAAGGGGTTCTCATTGCAGAATTTTTTTTGCTCATTGGGCCACGGATTCTGCATGTACTATTTTCTGCTGCAGCCTCCTGGGTGGAAGCAGAACTGTTTGTTACCCACCTAGGTCTGCAAGGACAGTAATATTAATTATTTCTGACTATTTGCTTGATTTCTGGTGTACCAATTATGTGCCTTACAGTAGTTCTCAGACTGGTGTCAGAGGTTGAAGTAGACTGAACTGCTGTTTATAGATGAGGCTTTAAATGAAGGAAATGAGTTTGATTCCTTGCTACTCTAATTTACAGAGAGTATCAGCCGACTTCCTCCTTTAGTTTGAGCCAAACAGAGGACATGGGAAGGCTGCACAAAACCTCATCTGTGCAGGTGGGGAGTAAGGAGGAGAAAAGTCCATTTGTTTCACCTGGTTTTGCCATTTTAGACAGAATGATAAATACACAGGATAATACTACATGCTGAGTGGATTAAAAGATTTGGAGTATCTTTCCTCATACTTTTTGTTGAAATAAAGCCTCCAAGCCTTGCAACACTCTCTAGGGCTGCTGTTGGTTACATAGTGTTGCTGTGTCACTGCAGCTCAGTGTTTCCCTTCAAACCACAGCATTCATCTCTGCCTGCCTGCCTGAAGCACATCCACACATTTTCCTTACTAAATTTCCTTCTCACTCAGGTATGCCTTCTTTAGAGTGGAGTACAGCAGTGTGAGGACATACTCTTCCATCCTGCCTAGAGCTTTCTGACTTTTTTGCTCTACATTTCAGAATCACTCCCAGAAAATACAGGAAATTTGAATCACACCGACTGTGCCCCCATGCAGCTTGTCTTGGCATCTAGTGTCTGTGCCAGAGCTATTTCCAAACTAAGCCAGATAAAATATCTGGTATTGAACATCATGGTCACAGCAATCAAACTAAGATCCACAGTGCTACTGTTTATAAAGACTGTTCCTCAGGCACTCTTTCAGGAAAGTTAAAAGTATTCTAACTTTACTCCTGAAAGAGGGTTCATTTTTTTTTAGAATGCTCATCCTAAAGTAAAAACTCTCTGGGCTTTAGTTTCTTTCAAATCATACCAGTAATTTCCATAAATTAGCTGCAATTATGAGCTCAATTCCTTAGACTTTGTTTCAGATTTTAAGGCCCTGTAGATTTGCAGTGTATGCAAGTCTCATCTTCAGTCAAAGCTGAGTGTACACATATGATTAAAATCCACCTTTGTACCTTTTTTGTTGAATTTCCTTATCTTTTTATATTTGCAGCCATAATAAAGCATAATTTATTTGTGATGTGTGTCCTTTAGCTTATATAGTACTACCAACTCAAGCAAAGCAGAGTGCTGGATGGGTAAGAAGAAGAAAAAGCCCTTCAGAAATTGGGACAGGACATTAGAAAGCATTCTTCCCCTTCTATTGTGTTCTGTTGCCTTTGTTGTCCCTGATGACTTGTTGAAACCTTTTACATCCTTACCAGGAAGAAACACGTGGCTTCCAAATCAGGATCTTAGTTACTGCTCATGAATGTTTAACTTAGAAGCCCAGATCTTCCTTACATCTGCTATGGAATATCTGACATCAAGCAAGATGGGTTTTTTGCATTTTTACCCCTCATCAGAAACTGACACTAACACCAACAAAGCCAATAGCTAGTTTTACAACGAAGGCCTTAGTAGAGAGCAAAATTGTTTAAAGGCAGAGAATTGTTTCAAGAGCTACTTTGGGTGTTGGTTAGGTTTTT
>VZUA01045626.1:0-13856 GCA_013401035.1 Horornis vulcanius
CACAATACCAGGTATACACTTTCTGGTGTGAAATACTTTGTTGAAAGTTGCAACTTAAATAATTTGTTCTCCCATCCCATTGCACATTATCTCCTAAGTCATCAAAAGAGGAAAATTAGGCAGAGTTAAGTGACCTGCCCATAGTTATTCAGTCAGCTTGAAAAGGAAGAGTATTTGAGACATGTTACTTGGGGAGAAGAGACTTTATTGCAGCAATTCCATAAGGCACGACTGCTCTTCACAGATGTGTCTTTTGTAGTTCCTTCACCAGAAAAGCCATTTGTTAATAGCAGCTAAAAGTACATCTTAATGAAGAGAGTATGTGATTGATAAAATACTTAAAAAACAACTAATATTCTGAAGACTTAAAAAAATCCCTGAAATAACATAGGGCACTTGAGCAAGTGCCTGAAGTAATGTAAGACATAATATAAGTATAGCAAATGCAAAAGGAGAGAAAATTCCTCTTTTGCCCCACATGTTGACACCCGCAAGTCAGGAGTGGCTTCACACCACAGAGCTGAAATTCAAATCAAAGCAGTTACTAACATTTCCACTGCCGAAATCCAATCATAACAGAAACTTACTCACTTCATGCACCAGAAAAAGTTGTCTCCGTGAGAGGTTTTTTGGTTTTGTTTTTTTCAAGGCAAACATTTGAAGTGAGGTAAGAATTCACAGTCTCAACTTTCAATGCAATTTTCAAATCAAGCTCTTACAAAGATGGGTCAGTGTTGCCTCGTCCTCTTGAGAAAAATCTCATGCATGTAGTCCCAAAATCTTCCCTGATGAGACTCATTGCGATGAATCATAGCAGTGAGAGCCTCACCCTGATCAAGGCTTTGCCAATAATCCTGCAGCCACATTTCTTTCCAACTGAAACAAAAAAAGAGATACCATCACACACAACTAAAAAAACTGAATTAGTCTGCAGCTGTAATAGCACTGAAACAATTATTTTTCTTTCCTTTAGGATGAAAATAGGCCCAGAGATGGTATGTTGTTAGTGTTCCACTGTGCTCCAAGATATTTAAAGAAACTTGCTTTGAAAATTCTCTATAGCAAGTATAAGTTCACTGTTAGCTTTACAACATTCCAGAAATATTAGCATATACTATCGCTANAGAATAAAAACTTCTGTGAAAATAAAATCTATCACAGACTCCTTAAATTATTTTCAGAGTAGTTTTCCCTGGCCAGTATGCATACAACAGCCTAAAAACCAGGGGTTTTTTTTTTTCAGATAATCTATTTTAAACAACTACAAACTCAGGTTACACATGACAGAGACAAAAATCATTATATTCTTTAACACAGATTCTATTCTTTATCTCCAACTACATGGTCAAGTATGGGCTGTCTCTTCTTCACTGCATACAGTCTCAAACTTTTCACAGTACAGACTGTATCACTGCAAATTTCAGCAATACTTTTCCAGTTCATGACTACATGGACTACATCTCTCACTTGTGTTATATCAAGGTATGTCAATTATTTACCTCTTCTCTGTTATTTCTGCTACCCAAAAACAAATGACAAATTTGGAAAAAAGGATCAACCATGTTGCTCTTTATAACACATCTATATGAATTACCCACTCCTAGTTAACTTACATACAGAATTTTTTGCTTCTTCTTCCTCCAAATCACAGAAATAAGTAGAGTGGCTCCTGCCTTCCCTATGTACACCACACTGAATCCAGTGTGACTGCACTGCCTGGAAGCAGATCTCACCCACCACTCCAGGAAGGCTGCAAGAAATGCACAAAACATCCCAGTGCCTGCCATTGTAGGAGTGGCAGCCTGTACACCATGGGAATCAGCTTCTGTGGTCAACAGCATCACCTGTGATGGCACATTTCTGCAGAATACACCAACACAGACCCCAAAACAAAGCCTTTAACACAGATTCCAATGGGAAGGATCATAGACAGAGGCTTACTTCTGCTTAAAAAAAACAACAACTTCCAAAAGGTTCCTTTGCACCACTTGGATGCACTGTGAGATCACATTGCCTACCTGCTAAATTCATTATCCTTTGTTCAAGGACTGCCAACATGAGTTACTTTTTGAGTAACTGCTTTTTGCAGCACTGAATAAGGGCACATGTTTGGAAAATGAGTCTCCATGCATAAAGTACTAGAACCAAGACTAAGTGGCAGCAAGGAACAGAAAAAAAGCAAACAATTTCCAGATGAATTCTACAGAAACAATACCAAAAGGAATTCCAATATCCAAGTGAAGACTTTATGGAAAGTAATTTTAAATTGCTGTTAATCTTCTTTCTTTTAAGAAAATAATTTCACTTTAATTCTGTAAATTGGGAAAAAAACCAGTATCCCAGGATGAATAGGACTGTAGAAATCACCAGAAACTACAAATTACATACACTTGAAACGTTATTATTATGAGATACAGATTTATCTTTAATCCTGGATGATTATAATTATCTTTAATCCTGGATTCTATTGCAAGGGGCATACTACACTTGGCAAATCTGATGTGCTGTTAACATTTTTTTCCCATCAGAAATAAACTGTGACATCAACATAAAACAGAACTAGCAAAACCAGAATGATTTCACAATTCCTTTGTCAAAGGCACGCTGGTTACTCTTTTCCTATGCCACCACAGACGAAAACTACTGACAATTGAAAAGAAATTGTCTCTTAGTGTTCTTATAGTTACATTCTCAAACATCCTACTTGTGGAAAATGAGCCGTTATCAATGAAACAAGTCAAAGATTTCTCTTACAAAGATGGAAGTTCAAGAATAACTAGAGATTCTGGTTTTCCCTAAACAGATATTATACTCAGCAGCAGCACTGCAACTCACAATTTTCTGCACAAAGCAGCTAAGAATTCAGTAGACAGTAGTGACCAGCCACAACCTGACACACACAACTGCTTGTTCTACAGCTTTTTTCCTTCAGCTCACTTGGATGTGAAAGCCAGCAGTCCAAATACAAGTCAGGCTGCAAGCATAAGGATTTAGAAACCTTACATACAACTAAAGATGTAATTGTGCTCCAGATACTTATACCTACACAGAGAGAGATTCTGATTGCAGCAGCATTCTGACAATTCAGCATATCTATCGACCTTAAAAATAAATGACATGTGGAAATAAGGGTTACAGACCTTGCAAATGTGTAGTGTACCCTTACTGTAATTGGGTATATGCTCTAACATAAACTCCTTTGTTATCCTCTGAGTTCAGAAGGCTCCAGAACCACAAGTCACAGTGTGTGTTTATAGTGAGACCTTGTATGTTGCATATGGTCTACCACTTGTATCCCCATTAGATCTGTTACATTTTTCCACAATGATGTTTTTCAATGTAACAAAACACTCCACTGACTGGCTCAATCATCTAAATTGATCACACTGTTAAATAACATTACTGTGAAACTCAGACAAAATATGAGCAAGCTTAGGTAATGCTTTGATGGTAATTTTATGCTATTGTCACACCAGTTAGAATTATAACTAATCATGTTCCATCTTGCAAATAAAAATTGTTAAAGCTTAGATGCTTATCAGATAGAAACCATTGTATTTCACAGGAGATGCCCAGAATCATGCCTTGGAAACGATGGACACATATCTTTATAAAGTAAATGGCAGTGAATGTAAAAGCTTCCCTGGAACCATTTTCCAAGACACATCTCATGCCTGCAAATGGGGAGAATAACAGTGAGATACGGAAACTTCCATGGGATGAAACTGTAGCTTGAATTATGGACCAGCTGTTCAAAACTCCCTGTTGATAACCCCTGTGAAGAATGATGGAAGCACCCGAGCCTGCAAGTGGCACTGGCAACAACTTTGTGTGTGCCTTCACAGGTACTTCTCTACTGCCACCTGATGCTCAAACAGAAAACCTATGGAAAAATAGGAATACTTTTACAGAGTAGGGTGCTGCTAGCACGCTACAAACAAAAAAAACCATTTTGCTACCGAGACTGAGAAAAGGCATTACTATAAAAAAGCTCCAGTAAATCAGTCAACCAACAGAAAACAAAGGACAAGAAGCTACTCAGTCTATTCTCTGTCCTGCACAGTCCCTCTCCTAAATAAGTGGGATGGCATCCTTGAACACAGCCAGAGTTTTGTCACACAAAAGAGCTTTAAGTCCTGCATTCTGAGTGAGTCCAGTTTCTGCTCTGAAGCCTACAGGAATCAACCAGGCCTGCAGTAAACATTGGCAACCCCATTCTTAAAGCAGTACTTTGTAGGGAGGTATAGAGGCTGCTTCTGCCTCAGGGTTGCCAAGTGCTTTACCATCACTGTACTGAGAAACTTCCCTGCCTCAAGGAAGAGGCTAAGACAGACAGAGGATAACCCCATCGCCTGAGGTAACAGAGCACTTTAACAGAATATAGTGAGTGTCTCACTTCTTTCAACTGCTAACACCACTGTCCAAGCCTCTTGTTCAGCCTCAGTGTTACAAGGTATTAGCAGGACTCCTACACCACCCACAAGATGTAATATAGTAACAAAAGCTCCTTTAAATACAAAGCGTTATTAAAGTTACGGCTTAATTGAAGCTTTTTTTTTTCCTTCAAAAAGCATAATATTGGCACATTACCTGTCTCCTTCAGACAGGTCTTCAACACTTCCATACCCAGGGGCTGGCATAGGACATCCCATGTGCTTGAACTGAGCTATATGAGGTCTGGGAGCTGGAATTTTTCCACGAGACTTCTTGTGTTCCTGCTCCTCTTTGATCCGGGTGTTCTCTTTGTCACAGATGAAACACTCAAAGCCATTCAGGTAATTGGGCAGAGTCATGTCATTCACACCCCACTCCCGCTTCTCCAAGCTCTCTAGCAAGAACTGGTTTTTGATTCCACCAACATTTTTATACTCTAGATACTTCAAATATTCCTCTCCATTCTTGTCCAGGAAATCAAGATACTTTGCCAGCTCTCGAGGGCTGTCAAAATCATCTATAAGAATGATGGAGAGATTGTTTGGCATCCAGTCCCGCACAGCTGGGGAGCCTCGGTACACTGGGACAGCACCCAAGTGCATGGGACGCCACAGCTTCTCTGTCATGTAGTCATCACATATGGCATTCTCCAAGGCCAGATGAAACTTGTACCTGGCAATAAAAGTCATAAATTCAGAATCTTCTGTAGTGGCTGTAGACGTGTCTCTCAGTCGCTCACTGGGGAGCTCACGGTTATGCAGGCATTTCCCATAGGAGTCAACCTAAAATAACAAATGGCATTTTTACAAAGTGATTTGTTCCCCTGGAACTTATTTTCAGATCTTGTAGTTCTTGTAAAATTCCTAACTTGGATCAGTTCTTAGCTATGTTCATTTAGCTTCATTTTCACTCCAAGTTCTTTCCCTTGAGATTATTCCTAGAGCCCCAGTTCTACGAGCTGTAGAGAAAACCAAGTGCTAAGTTTCAAATGCAGCAGTCAGCCACATTACAGACTGCAGGACGAGGGCAGTGCACAGATGCCACCCAAAAATGTATTTATTACCAGATAAATGAGAAACTGAAAGTAAGGAACTGCATTCAATTCTGTATCAATTTAAACATCCTCTTTTCCACTTAAGAGACCCAGTGCTTTTCCAAACAGTTATTACACAGAGTTCCAACCAGTCTCAGCAAGCTGACAAAATTTTTCCATTCGCTGGACTGAGAGAAATTGATGCAGGGAGCTAAAAGAATACTGTCTAAAAATATAAGACAACATACTAGAACTGGAACCTGCACCACACTTTGAGAAGACAGTAATTTTTAAAAAACTCTTTTGCCTTTGCTTCATTACTCAGTACATGATGATCTTACACAATAACTGAATCATGACCAAGAGAAACAACAGAAACCACTAGAAAAACAAGTCTCTGGCAAAGGCTAAAAACAGGGTGTGTTTGGTTGTTTTTTTTTTTTAATCAATCTAATAACCTTCACACTTTTTACGAGAAAAAATGCAGTATAGTTTTTTCCTGCTTGGAGAAACGACATTATTTTACTTTATGAAGCTACTCAACATCAGCTGTACCACAGGAGAGCAAGCCATCTTAGAAACAAGAAGCTCCTACCACAACACAGGTAAGGAGCAGATTCTCACAACAGAGCAACCTGCCTTTTAACTTCACTCCTGTAGTTTCAAACGGGAGCAAGGCTTGTAAAGGGACAGCCTTCCTGTATGCTAACTTCAATGTCCAGATATTTCAGCAGCTTCTAGCACTTGATCCACAAGACCGAGCTTATTCAGGCTTTGCCCAGCTTGTGACTGATCCCGAGAGCAGACAACTCCACATCTAACATCTGCATCAGGCCTACCTACTGACATGCGGTGTAGTCTAGACCACGCTTTGGGAAGGAATACAACTAGTTTTTCTGTCCAGCTTGTAGTCAGCATGCATCCCGTTATGATTCGTGTCTTGGCTAAAAACAAGGACAAACAAACCCCATTAAAATAAGGCGGTAGCGGGGGGCAGCCAGGTGTTCCCAGCTCCGACATCAGCACCACGCCACAGCTTCCCCGCGCCCTCGGCCCACCCACCTGGATGTACTTCATGAGCTCCCGCACGTAGCGGTCCCTGTCCGAGGGCACATCGCAGTGGGACTGCATGTACAGCACGGGGCCGTAGCCCTTCCGCCGCCACGCGTCCTTCTCGGCCAAAGGCACGGCCGGGGCCCGCAGGTACCCCGTGCCAGGCAGCCACTGCAGCGTCAGGGGGTAGTCGGACTCCCGGCGGAAGGTGGCCGTGTAGTTGAAGAGCCGGATGCCGGGCGAGTGCGAGAGCACGTAGTTGTTCATAGGGGACTCCTCGTGGAAGAGCGCCCAGGTCTGGTGGGGCAGGCGGGGCAGCGGCGCCTCGTACGCCCTGAAGTCGGTGCCGTAGAAGATGAGCGCCTTGGTGCGGCGGTGCCGGGCCACCCGCCGGCTCCGGGTAACGAGGCAGGAGCCGCGGGGGCAATCTATGCGCTCCGTGTCGCCGGGGAAGTGCGGGAAGAGGCTCCCGCTCCACCACAGCAGGATGGGCAGCGCCTTGTTGCTCCGCGTGTCGTTATTGCCGGGCCCGCGGTACGACGCGGCGGCGACGAAGGCCGCGCCCGGCGGGACGGGGTCCTGCGCCCACCCTTCCGTGCCGCACGGCTCCGCCGGCCCCTCCGCGGCCAGAGCGGCTCCCACGCTCCAGGCCAGCGCCAGCGTCACCCCCAGGCCCGCGGGCCCCCACCCCGNAGGCGCCGGGCCCCGCCCCCGATGGTGCCGTCACGGGGCGGGGAAGGGCCCGGGGCGGGGCCCGACAGGAGCGGCACCGCCTTCGCCACCTCTCTCACCTCGGACTGTCTATGCACCTTTGAAGCGGCTCGGAGGGACAGCGACGCGAACCCCTGCTCTGGCGGCAGCGTGAGCCTTGCTGCAGCGCCTCGACGAGGTGACCCGTTGACAGCTCTCTCCCAACGCCATTGTACAACGGCTGAAGCTGCTGTCAACCTCTCTGCCTCTACCGCTCCTGCATCCGTCTGTGCTAACACCGGCCCCCGCAGTACCTGCAGCTGACAGCGATAAAGCCGAGCTGTTCCCCGGAGGCACGGCACGCCGCGACTGAACGCACCTGCAGAGAGGGCTCCTGCACCAAGCAAGCGGTCAGCTGTTACAAGAAAGAGCACCCAGCTCAGCTCCTGCTGGAGACCATAAAGGGAAGGAACAGAAAACACCTTTTACTAATAGAAATCTTCTGTTTGGTTTTTTTAATATCTACAGGTAGTTTTAAAGCTCCCTTGAAAGCTGCTTTTCTACACCAACCTTGAATAATTCCTACATTATTAAAATATTCTGTAAATGAGAAAGTGGTTTGGGCTACGCTATGTAAATCCAACAGACATATTCTAAAATTACCACTCAGTTGCTCAGTTACACAATTGCTAAAAGCTTCACATTAACTTCTTAAGAGATAATATAGTACTTATGAATTATCAGTTATAATACAGGACATTAGTTAGTATAGACACAAGGCAAAGAATTATTCTTCAGCTGTGTTAGAAACAAGTTACAGAGGGAATAGTTTTCCTTCCCTTTGAAGTTAGGTGTAGACACTGCTTGGGCCTGCTCCAACAGCAGCACCACAGTGTCCTCCACTTGGGCCTGGAGAGAAGGTAACAGCCATGGGCTCTCCAAGGCAATTTCCACGAGCATCAGAATGTGCTGCACAATTTACTCCACATGATTAATGTACAAGGCCCATCATTATCACACCAGTTCTGTGGCAGTTTCTGGACATAATGTACATTCTATAGGAAAGGAATCTCAAAAATGTTCTACAGCAAATTTAGTATTATTGGATATTCAGCAATGATTGTCTTGTGCTTTCATACAGATTTGTTGTAAGGTTATCAGCAAACTGTACAACAGTAATATCCACGGTACAGTCAAAATAATACTGCCAGTTCACTCTGAACTTTATTTTTGCAATTAGCAACACTCCCAGCAAAAAAAAAAAAACCCCAAAACCCAATCCCCAAAAAAACCCCAAAACCCAAACACCCCCCCAACCAATTCACCCAGGTACCCTTAACTCTGAAATATGAGCTCTTTTAAGACTACAGAAGTCATTAACTTGACATTGTCACAAGGTAAGGGCAATATTTGCCTAAGTAGAATAAAAAACTCCCACCCAATCAATGACTCAAGCTCTGTTAGCAAAAAAGGAAATCTCTTTGTGAAATGGAAGTTCAGACAGGGCAGAAAGTCAAAAACCAATCACGTAAATAAAGGAACATTGAGATTAAACAGTACCTTTTTTCTGTTGACTCTTGTTGAATTTCTTATCATTTAGTGCGAATAACAACAACGACAAAAAACCCCTCAACTTGGTTAGTAGAAGACTGGATTGTAAAGGATCACTGAGCTAGACTTCAGCCCTTCCCAGTTCCCCCCTCCCGCAAAATACAGGGTTTGGAAAAATAAGCAGTGTTTATTTACTAACAATGACATAAAATACATCTTAATATATTTTTATTTCTTTACAAATTAAAAGATGCATTGGAAAAACAAGTGAAGAAAATGAAAGGTTCATTCATGATTTCATTTCCACCCCCACACCCCCCAATATTAATACTAGAAATTAGTATTTGTGGAAGTCTGTGGTTGCTGTGCATTATATTCCTGGAAAGTTCTTTTTTCCCCCCTCTGGTTAAAAATCCTCTAGATTTTTTGGCTGGAGGCAGTACGTGGAGTAAAAAGTCAGCCACATTCATACAAAAATGCTGTAAGTTCCGTCAACTACATCTTGAAAGAGTTTCTCCATTACAATTTTCATGTTCCCCTTTCTGTGTAGTGATGGGAGGGAAGACAAACTAGCAGCATTAGAAGAATAATGGATTCATATACATGCTACAGGATATGGAACTAAAACCACAGCCAGATATTTTTCTGATCGTAACAAGGACTTTCCTATGAAATATCAAGCCCAGAAAACATGTTCTCTAATCCATCCACATTCTTCCTTTCACTTTTAGTGCTATTTGTAGCTTAAACTCCTGGGTACTGGAAGAACACCTGTTAAGTGTTCAAAATATACAAGCCCCCTTTCAAAAGTGAATAAACGAAGCCCTTAGAATTCTGATTTTGATTACACTAGCTCCCTCTTCACAGGAGTCTTCTCATCCACCCTTGCAAAATGTAGCATAAGAGCAGCCAAAGCGGATGGATTAATCTGTCTGAGGTATTTTAGTTTAACAAACAGACTTATAAAAGGTTTTGTGCAAGCTGATCAGTAGATAGAATGTGGAGGGTATAAACATCCAGTAATGAAACTCTGCTATGGCCCAGGTGCTGTCAATAAACTAAATCAGGTACTTGCAATACCTCTTACAGTACAGTCTAAACCTTAAGGTTTTGTATCCCCTTCCTTGTATTCCAGGGTACAAAGCCATCTCAAATTCATGTCAGTATAAATCGAATTCCTGCTTGTTTGCTATGATTCACAAAAATATGGTTGAAAATGGCCACTTCCTTAACATCTGGTTCCTACACAGCCCCCCATCACCTCGTTAAAAGTATTTTCTGCTTAAGGTTAAGAAGCTTTTGTTCCCACCACCATCTGACAGACAGGTAAACTCTGCAGGAGAGGTCATGGAACATGGATCGAGTAGGACAATGCAGAGCCGTGCACTGAGAAGGAAAGGAGTCACCACACACATCAACAGGAAGTACCGTCTCTACCCCTACACTGTTCAGAAGCTGTTGATTTTTGCCCACTTAACCACTGATTACTTCATTACAGCCCTGCACCCTGCACAGCAACTTAGAGCACAGGGAAGATTGTGGAGAGAAGTTTGCCCTGCTGCCTCCTGGCTTCCCACTCATTTTTCATGGCTTTCTGGTTCAGACAGCCACATGATACATCTGTGCTCTGACAGATGATGTTTTCCTCTTTAGAGTAGACATAAAATGTTTGGCTGCTTCAGCTCCCATCACCTGACCTGCCTCTTGTCCTCCCCACCTGTGCATCCTCTTCACACTTGGAGCATGCACACACACCCACACAAATGCACAGCAGCTACCAGAAATTTTGAAGAGTTATCGCTTTTTCACCCAATGTTGAATCATGTACAGTGAACTGAAAAAACCCTACATTCATTACAACAGGATTAGCGAGCATGGGGTGGGGTGGGGGGTGAATTCCTGCCAAGCACAGGAAACAATTTAAATGCAAATAAAAGACCTGGTATTAAAGGCCTTTTTTTCTTTAGCCCTCACCAGGAAAATATTTTATCTCTCATACGGGATTGGGAAAGGTTCGAAGGATTTCTGCTTATGCAATGTGTATTAAAAATTATGGAATTGTACAGATTTCTATGTTGTCCTTTTTGAGGGCGCTGGGCCATCTGATCAGGTCATTAGTGGAGACTGAAATGTCACTGCTGAGTTCTAGCACCACTCACTCCTCTAGCTCAGTAGCTGCCGAATCTCCTTGTGCATGTGACACAGGAAGTCCACATATGAAGCCCCCCCACTCAGGCTCTTGTCCTCGACTAGAAAATGTTTGAACAGCATTTCCAGCTTATCTTCTTGCTTCACAATTATCAACTACAAAAAACCAAACAAAACAAGAACAAAACCAACAGTGAGTAGAATTAATCTTCATGGGGAAAATAGAGCAAAAAGCTAAATGCTCAAAACCCCAAAGATAGCTAGAATCACAGCATATATGGCTTATGTGCTTTGACTGCTGTAACTCAGCTGGGTTAAGCCTCTCTGCTTTCTAAACAGAAGGAAAATAGCATTTATGTGGTTCATATAGTAATGTATTGTAATAGGTATGATTAAACCAAGTTTTAGAACTATAGTAAGCACAGAACTTCAAAATCAGTGAAATTTGTTTTCAAATTCTTGAAAACTTTGAATAACATTTATGAGATTGGGAAGAATAAATTAAGGACTGCAGCATTACCAGGCATTACCTGACTCCACTAAGAAGGAAGGGGATTTAAAGCTGTAAATGGGGGACATTTTTACCTTCATGTAGCGGGATCTCTGCCCTTGAAGCATATCAACAATAGATCGCACTTTCTTTGAAAAGGGGTTTTCCAAGACTGGCAGGGTACTCTGGAATGAAAGATACCCAATTCCCATTAGTCTTGGGAAGTAAAGCAATGTGAAACAAAAGTCAGCAATTTTGGCATACTGTATAAGGGTAGAGCAATACCTAGCCTCATGAGCATACAATCTCTTTGACTTCAACTGCTTAAAAGAGAATATAACTTGAAATCAGATTTAAAGGTCAACAAATTATTCCATTTAGATGTCAACTGTTCACCTGACTGTTAATGATATGACTTGTCAAATAAACCTAGGCAAAAGCATGCCTGACATGCCCAGACTATCAACATTTCCGCTAGTTTCATATATCTATGCTTCTCTCATTTCCACTATGGAAAATGAAATGCTATTTTTTCTACTGGCTTTCTCATTGTTTTAAGTTTTGGGTGACTATCACAGACTCTAGCTCCCACACTGCTATCCAGCTCACCAAGGCATTGCTAATTTGACTGAAGGATGACACTCCAAAGAGGTTCTGGATCAGGCCTTGCTGCACGCTGACTCCCACCCACACAAAGATGTTCAGCCCATTCTCCAGCAGGTAGATGTCACCCTTGGAGAGACGCTCCTCGGAGTTCCGAATGGCTGCTGGTAAGGAATCACTGTCAACATCTGCTTTGGTCTGTTTTACAAGAAAATAAAAATGAAAGTAAAATAAAGGTTATAAAACAAGAACATCTTATGAAGTCCTGAAAATTTCCGCCATGAGGACCTCAATGGTTTTCTCATTTCTAGGACTCTCAAGACAGCAATAATTGTGACTGAAGTAGCATCTTCCTTAGATACCTTACTCAAAGTGACACAGAAGCAGTTCGGAGACTCTTAGCCAGCAAAAGAGAACTTAAGGCTTCTGTGAAAAGACTCAAGTTCAAATACCACTTCTTGGAGTAGGAATGTAATTAGTTCTTAGTATTATTCCAGCAACAATGGTAATGAAAAGTCAGAACATTACGTGGAGTTACCTTGCAATGATGAAAATTACTACAAAAAGTTGTAAGCTTTAGGACTTTTTAAGAAGACTATGAAAGGGTCAAAAATGTCTTTTTTGCTACTAGTCATACACTTACAGCTCAGGAAGAAAGTATCCCCCAAGAAATTCACACGATGCAATAATGCCGAGCAAAATTAAGTGACAGATGACAGATCCCCAAATACTTCTCAAATCACTTTCCCTTGCTAAAATACAAATGCCAGTCCTTAAGATGAGTCAATGAGACAACAGCAAGCCTCAAGTGCTAAGAAGATCTTGAATTACTCACCAAGGGCAAAAGCCTGGGATAAAAGAAAACATTTGTTTCAGCCACATCCATGGATGTCACTAACTGACGGATGTAGGCACGGTCATCCGTTGTCACCTCTGGGCCAGGCTGAAGAACATCACTCTTCAACACACAGTTCAAGTACACAGGAAGCAGCTTCATGCATTCAGGGAGGATGAGCTACAAGTCCCAAGCAGACAGAAGCTGGTCAGCTGTTGTGCTAAATAAGCTTATGTTTGATAAAATGAGGCTTGTATGAACCAACAAAGTGTGGTACAGCTGTGAGGAGTGAGAGCTGATAGTCTACATATATCATGGACTGCAAAAGAAACATAAAACCTTTCCCTGAAGAAGGCAGTGCTTCCTGGGCTCCAGACAGATGTCCAAGAAGCCATTCTCAACTACAGTTTTACTTGTAGTAGTGTATCTACTTTCCTGAGTCTCCTCTTTGCAAATTTCTGCTGAGAAAAGGAATTGTCTTTTTTTGAGCAGGTTAAGTAAGAAGAATCTGTCATCACTTTTTAATTTCCAAGCCTGGGATTCAAGTGAAAGCACTGGACTTTACCTGGCCAGCAGAAGAGGGACTAGCACAGTTCTTTCGATAGCAGGCTAGGATCTGGGCACACTGGTTGATCAGTGCATCTCGTACAGTCTTCACTGGACTATTCAGGACTCCACGATATGCTGCACACAGAGAGGAAAGAGACAGACTGCTGTCAAGTGATTGCTCATGAACAGCAAAACCCCAACAACTACTTTCACAAAGGAAATCTAAACAACTATTTTTTATGGAAGCCTTTATTTTTCCCGCTTCAAACTTGTAGGAAAATGATGATATATTCCTATTGAAAACCTGAAGAAATTAATTTACTCCATTTTATTACATAATCTTGAACTGTCTATCTCCTATGTACTTAAAATATACTTATCATAACTGAAAGTATGGCGTTCTATAAAAACTCCTTTTATAGACTAGCCATCTTCCATTAATGGTCCGAAAATTGTCTGCTTTTTCATTT
>VZUA01045642.1:0-13327 GCA_013401035.1 Horornis vulcanius
TTATTTTTTTGGTATGGCTAAGTGAAGTTAAACAGGACAAGGGAAAGAAAGAAATGTTCCAGAAATTTCTACTTTGCAATCATTCTTCTCCTTAAATTAAAATCAGTAGTCATGCAGCTAAGGAATAAGGAACTACATTTGGACTACTTCCAGGGACAAAATATGGATTTTGTGAATATTTGTACACTGTCAGTCACCTCTTCACTTTAATTAAATATGTTGACTGTCATACTTAACTATTTTCTGAAAATAGCTAACCTAACTGACCCCCAACCATGCAGACTCATGTTAAGCCTCCATACTAAGCCAAGCTGCTCTTTGAGATAGATGGCAATGGTTACACCACATTTTATTTCTACTATCATTAAGCAGGCAATTATGAAAAAGTTAAATAAAAAGTGACAGCAAGGCCACAACTAAATAAATATATTTCTCAAATATAACCTATTTCATAATTCCCCTATTAAAAGACTTCTTGTGACTGTGAGAGTCATAAGACTGTGCAATGTGATTTGCCAGATGTTATAAAATTCATCACAGAAATTAAAGAATATTCTGTTTTAAGGTTTTAATTTGAGTGTAAAGGGCCAGAGAAAACCCCAACTTTTATTCAATGCTAATTTTATTTTTGGAAGCTTTTTCTCCTTGAAAACAGTTGGCAAAACCAGCAGTTATATAATTTCTAATATTTTTGGATATGCTGATTTTGGAAGAAGAGTAAAACATGAAAAATATTTAACTACCTGTGATTTTGGAGATGAGAAATATCTTATCACCTTTCAGTGGCTATTCCACACATTTGCAGCATCACTAGATACCACTTATCTACACATCTACACAACAACAGCAAATTACAATGACTAAAATGCAAAAAAAAAAAAAATAAAAACCACACAAGGGAAAAGGCAACAGGAAAGATGAAAGTTTAGAACCAAGTCAGTCAGTGCTTTAATAGCTGTTTTGCAGACAGAAATGCTTCTTTGTTTAGTTCCAATGACTTACATGAAACAAAAGCTGCTGCCTGAAGCCACTATGCCACATAATCAAGGGGAGAAGGTTCAAACTCACCTAAATAACATTTTAAACAAAAATTTTACCCTCACCTTGAGCCCTCAAATCTCCCGTTCCTCTCATATTCAGTCGGGAGCCTCAATGAAAAGAATGCAGAAGCAAAAGGAAGTGGGAAAGAGAAGACAAATCTTACACTACAATATATAATATCTGAGTAGTTGCTAAAAGATACTGCAATCATACCAAAGGTGTGTTAAAATAGAAAACAACAAAGATGTAAAGAACTTGGTGGGTTAGGCCAAACTCAGAATGTAACATATTGTCAAACCAAATGGAAGCCTATAAATTAGTTTTTAAACTGACCGTAACTAATTTTAACAGTATATGTTTATATATTAAATCTGTAGAATTCACTGAACAAATCTGAAATTCTAAAAGCAAAAAATGTGAAACTAAACTTACAAAGCATATTCAAGTGACTATTATTTACTAAGTACCACCCAGAAGAGAAATAACTCCCAAATATTTTAATGTTATTTTAAAAGTTTTACCTGGAATAAAGTATATATATGAAAAAATGCCCATGACTATTTATGGACAAGTCTGATCACCTTGTGTATTTGCATGCTCATTAGATCTGAGGTGCTCAAACAATACCAAAATACCTTATGAAAAAGAAGATGCATGTACATTTTAACAGAACTTTAAGAGGTAAATCCAAGATTTCTCAAGCTGTGATAATTCCATCCTATTAATTCCCACACTGATGCATCTTCCTCACCCAAGAACAAGCCTAAGCTTTCTGTCTTCTTGCAGTGCTTAAGACTACACTGCTGGTCACTACCATCTATAGAAATCCCAGGGTCAAGAAGAATTAAGGGGAAAATTATCTTTCTCTACTTTCCTATTGTTGAAGGAGGATGGTTCAGTATATCAGCATTAACTCTGCTCAGAGGGACACTGCCTGTACAGCGCTTCCATCCAGACTAAGGCAGTACATGGCTTCCCTGAGTAACACAAACACAGCAGTTTGGGTGGCAGGTGTCTAGGGACAGGAATGTAAGACAGTAACCTTATTTTCTGATGCAGAGTGATATTTATATCAGGGTGTGTGGGGTGTTACAAGGCGTGATTTCCTCCTTTCCTTCCTTTTGAGAGCTGTGGTGAGAGATCAGCCTTGCAAGGTGACTCTGGCAGTCCCTGTCACAGGGGACCAGGAGCTGTCCTGGCACTGTGAGGGGCAGGGTGGCAGCACTGGCTGCATGGGCCACAGAACCAGCCCAAATTCAACTCGGGTGCTACTGCAAAGCAACTGCACTGAACAGGGTGCAAAGCTGCTGAGAGCTGCTGGTCATGGCAGCATCCCATCAGAACCCTGCTCTCTGAGGTACCACAGCTCACACTACAAGGGGACAATGTCACTGGCAAATGAACAGCTACCACAAGCAAAAAAGATAGAGAAAAAATGAGAAGAAGACAATTGGAAGTCCCAATGCAAAGTGGCATGTTTTTGTAGTTATTTTCATTAGATCTTGTGCTACTAATCTATGGTGGATATAAGAGAGGGTGGAAAAAGATTTTTCATGCCTGTATATACAGAGTCCATGAAGTCATGATCTATGACAGCTCTACAGGACCAAAAAAGGGGTAGGTAGAAACCACCACATGCACCAAGTAAACAGATCCTCCCCTTTCAGATGATTGTTTTACTGGGCAAAGCAACCAACAAGTTAGAAAACAGCCCTCAACTGAAAAATTAAGAGTACTTAAACTTCAAAGAGGCTTCTGTGTTCCTACTAAGTGAAAGTGCTGCAAATATTTTTGGATTTTTGTTGGTTTTTTTGTGTTTAGTTTTGAAACTTGCCAACGCTTGTAGAAAATGGGAGCACAACCAGTTTCCCCAACAATGAATAGCCTTACTGTTGTTGGAATCTGACCAGAAAAGTCTGTAAGGAAAAATCCCTAATGAAGTTCTGACACACTTTTCAGTTTGAAATTAAGCCAAAGTGTGCAGTTTGTAAACCACTGTACTCTAAATCTAAGAAAGGTCATTATTTAGAATATACCCGCCACTTTGAAATAATAAACATTCTCATGGAAGCCTCTCAGAAAAACCTCACTTTGCTCAGTTTTTCCATGCATCAATGTTCCATTCATTGAGCAGGAGGAACTTCATAAAGTGACACACAACCTCAAATGTGAGCCACCATGCCAAGGTCAGGAGAGCTGTGCCAGCCCCTCAAGGTGCTCCTTCCTTCGTGACAGACATGGTTATGGTCCAGCTCTACAGCCCAGCACTGCTGCTCTGGAACAGGCACCTACTGTACTGCCAGGATTGTTTGGGTTGGGGTTTGTAACTCAGATGCAGCCCTGAGGCCTCCTCACTTGCTAATATAATCTTTACTTCTGCACTAGTTTATGCTCTAAACTTTCTGCTTTTGCTTGTGTTTTACATAAACTGATTTTATGGACCAAGATGATTCTTGGAACAAATACATAGACAAGTTTTGTTCTCATTTGTCATGCCATGCCTACAGATTATCTACCTTATGGTTTATGAAGGGCTTTCACAAATCTGATTGTTTCCACTCAATCTGTCCCAAATTATGCTGTGTTTCCTGTTCTTTACATCTTTGTATGCTGTTTTAAATATCCAAGTAAACAAAGAAAACTGTCTAAAAATTAGAGAAAATCAACAAAAAGTGCAAGATGATAAAATAAGATCAATCTATGGAAATGGAGAAATGATGCTGCAATAAAATCCAGAACATTGAGTCATTTTTTGCTGTCAGAAAAAAAAAAAAAGTTAAGACTTCCACAATATGCAGATTGGCAAAGACAGTGAATAGTACAAGATATATATATATATATACTCACACATATATATATATTTGATACCTCTGTGTACTAAGTACAATATTAAAACTCAGCAGTTTAACAAGGAGTGACTGATTATCTACTTTCATTCAGCTCCCTAGAACTGATGTTTTGGCACTATGTACATGTGCTACTGGGTTACTGTAGTTCTTTTAGAACTACAGAGACAGTGAGCTCACATAGGATTCGTAGCAAATATAGCCAGGAGAAACTGCCAAAAGCCCCAGCATTTTCAGTTTTTGCACCTACATACAGATCAGGTATGAAGGGACACCATGCATACTTAAAACAGAATTTAAAAAGCACACTGGTCCTGTGCAGGTTGTTTAAGACTTTACAATTTTCTTATTCAAAAAGACACATTCATGGAAGCTGTAGCAGATATTTTCACCATGGCCTAAGACTCCTGGCCTCAAGTCAAAGGTAATTTTTTAAAAAAGTACCTAAAAATTACCTGAACTCTCAAATTTAAACCATAACCTTCTAGTTTAAAGCTGTACTCGTATTAGCATTTCTCATCTTTATTCAGAACAAATGTGGATGCATCCAGCTGTGGGGGGTTGCACAGATCACAATCCTTTGTTTTACAAGTGGGCTGCACCCCACAGCTCATGGTGCACACTGGGTTAAAGCCACTGTCACTGCTCAGTTCCAGCTGTATGTTGAGTTGGATGGTTTCTCCCTTTAACTAAGTTGTTGCATTTTCTCAAGACAGCTGTGACAACGCCAGCCAAGCCAACCAACACCAGTTCCAAACATGGATATGTTTGGAAGAGCACTGATTATTATCACCATGGCATGGAATTTACTTGGTTAATCAGGTAGGGTACCTTTAGCCTCGCACTGTACATAATAAATCCACATTTAGGCAGCAATTTACTTATGCCAGGACTCCCTAATCTAAGCATTTCCTTGAAATGGTCTAACTCCAAACTACAGTCACAAGCACAGCCTTGTATTCTGAAGGTTAAAACAGATGCCTGGTTTTTGGCCCCATCTCCCTGGGTTTGATCAGCAGTAGGAAACTGGAAGTACCACCCTTGAAGAAGTTCCAAGATGTGGTACAACTAAACAGGCTATTACAAAACTACTGGAAAATTTACCTGCACATCAAAACTGTATAAGAGATTTTCATGAATCATAGTGGATTAATGAGAAATATAGCAGCTTGATTCATTCCCAAATTGAAAAACTAAATGCAATCCTTTGGCTCGAAATGTGAATCAGACTTCTGAGCTTTTCCCTTTTGTTGTAAATTTGCATAAATGTTGTGCTTTTTGTTTATAACTGAAGTGCTCTATTTGCATTTCAGCTGCAGTTCACTTCAACAAATGCACCCCATTTTAAAATAAATACACAGTTATTGAATCTTCATCCAATCTTCCACACAAAACTGTTCAGCTCACAACTGTGCTCAGCTGCAGGCAATACTTCAAACCTTTTTTTCTCTTCAATATCATAAAACAGAGAGATAATATAAATTTAACATTACTTACCTTCATTTGCTTGTAACCTTATGTTTTGTTTATACTTTCATCATTGTTATCAAACACCTCATTCTTCAAACATAAGCATGCTAAGTGTATTAGTACAGAGAACAGAATTACTTTGGCACTACCAACTCTATCAAAGAAAGAAGAATTCACAAGGCATGCTTAGCATCTTGTTATACAACACAGATGGTGCCACAGATTCTTAGGTATCATCATGAGTTAATGGATTTATTCTATGCTTTCCTCTGAAGAAAGAAAGTATTTAGTTCTCAGCAGGAAGTTTAGTTTTCAGAAAACCAAGGCTAGAAAAGCCAAATCTTTTGTTAATTGCAGGAGCCACTTTTTTTTAAATATAAACAAATCCTACCTTTTGATAAACCTGAATGACATGTTTCTAAAAGAAATTAAGCCAAAATAATAATTAACAAAAAAATTTTGTACAAAATAAATTGAAAAAGGCATTTAGAGCGAAACATGCAAAAATATCTTATTTTTAATGCACAATTAAATTACACTTCAATACATTCTCAGATTAGGCAGATGATTTAGGGGCTGAAGAGTCAAACTCCTGGAACTGCTACTTTCAATTTTTTTCTGGGAAATATGTAACCAGTATTTCTTATGAATTAAAAATACGTACTGGTGTCAAAACACTTTAAAACTCAAAATCTGCAAGGTCAGGTAAAAAAAAAATTTTATTTTCTTCATATATTTACCATAGAAAGCAAAAACCATTAACTCTACTATAATTATATCTTGAGTATCTTCAGAGTTAGGTTTCTTCCTTTCTTCATAACATTAGGTCAATCATGTTGTGCCAAAAACTGCCTTAAATATTTAGCTATTTTAGTGGCAGAAGATGTAACAATTGCCTATACCAGAACATAAGTAGTTCACAACCAAAAGAATTCTGATTCCCCATGGAGAATGCTACAATAAATTAACGAATAATATGGTTTTAAAATTTTATTTAACAGGAAGAAACATAACCATGTCCTTCAGTGGCAATATCCACCTCCTCAGTAGTTTGTACAGCACTGAATACACCAGAGCCCCAGCTGCAAGAGATCGTCCAAGAGCAAACAAATCATCTGTAATTGTGCTATTGTGTTACAACTGCATGTTATTTAATCAAGTCCAGATGGAATTTAAACTACTGTCAAAAGTTGTGGGGAAAGACTTCTTCAAGAAAATCACACTGCACTGCAAAAGTTGAAACACTGAGGTAATGATAGAAGTTTGAATGCTGCCTAAACAACTGAGTGAAAAGTTTGCATGTTCACAGTTTGAATGTCCACATTTGGAACGTCAAATGGAAAATTAAGTAAGGATATTACAAACAAAAGTACAGAAAGAAAGATGTGCCAAAAGGATGTGGCTGATTAAGACTTCACTTGACATAAAGCAGATGGCTTAACACTTAAAAATATTCAAATTAAACTTCTCTCTCTCTCAACATAAAAAGAAGGGGAAAAAACCCAAACCAAATTTCCTACAGCACAGTGCTTCCCAGAGAAGTGTTACCTGGCAGAGAACTGAGCAAATTAAAACATTTATCAAAGGCTAGACTGTCATGTTCTTGTTTTGCAAAGAAGCAACATTTTTAAAGAAATTCAGTCTCTAAACTGAAATCAGCCATTTGTGAAAAACTGGAGTCTGGCTTAGCATTATTTTGTAGGAATACTGAGATACTGAGAGGGAGGCATCTATAGTCATAAAATAGACAGGAAGGAAATGGCTTGCTGCTGACGTGGTATAAGCTTAAAACAAAAGCTAGCAGGCCAAGATCAGAGTGATCTTGTCCAAAAACTTCACCTGATAAGGAGTGTACAAAAGCTTGATGATTATCTTAAAGCAAAGACAAACAAGCCCTCAATTCTGCAAACACAAGTAGTGGAGATGAATGGTCTGAAGTATGTGGTATGGGAACTGACAGATTTTAAATACAGAAGGAAAAAACAATTTTCAATTTTAGGGTTTGTAGTAACTAATCTAAATCATACATGGATTTGAAACCATGAGTTCAATTAGAATAAAAATTGTTAGTGCAGGAGCAAGACCTGCTGAAGCTTGGCTTTGGCTAGACGACAACACCTTCACATCTAACACAGAATCTGCACATGAACTAAAGGACAAAGCAGGAATAAATTTTACAAGGTTTGACCAGACTCCTGCCTAGACTGAAACCCTAATACTGCCATTTTTTTAAGATGGCCTGTGGTAGCACTACTGCCAACAGAAGCTTTTGTCTCCTGCCCTTAGCCTTTCACCTGTGGTATTTCTATTTCTGTGTTGCCAGCAAGCTAATGCTGGAAAAACACTAAAGGACTAAGTGACTGGGAAACAAAACCTGAGCTTCTAATCCTACACCAAATATCTAGCCTGAGATCCTAGTTTATGCCATCTACTGATGGACTATGCAGCCACTGAGCAGCTCTTCAACTGAGCTGAAATGTTTCAGCTCTGCACTACTCGTACCTCAGACATGAGGCTAAAGAGCACAGAAGAAACAGCACAGACCAAACCGTCTCACATTTAATCCCATTTGACTCAACTCCCAAAAACAAATGGCTTCTGTAACCAAAACAGAACTACAAAAAAATCATAAGCAACTGCATTTTAAGTTGTAGAACTTAAGCCAACGATCAATGAACATGGACAAAACCACCTAAGCAATGAGGTACTTCTACTATAAAAAGGAACAAAAGACAGAAACACTGCAGTAGCATTTTCAGAGGCTTACCTTCTGGTTAGTTTAGAAGTTAGTTTGCTGAAGAGGTTAGTGGAGCCCCTGGTGCGGGTCTGTGAGAGCGGCGTGNCCTTTACACGGGCACTGTGGCTCAGCAGGAAACACAAAACACTACGTTCTACAGTAAAGCATAAGCAGACACTTTTATATAGGCCAAGGTTGGAAATACCAACATTATTACAGCACTGTATGGAATCAAAACTTGTAAGAAGTTAGGATTAAGAGGCTGCCGAAACAGAAACCTACATAGGCAGAAAAGTGCAACAGGAGTATCCTGGAAAAGACCAGATAAACCAGGCCTACAATGTTTCACTGAGAAGACTGATAAAAGAATAGACCAGTAAAGTTTCCTCCCAGGAAAGAGAACAGGTAACTTTAATGTCTCTCCCTCCACGTTCTGTACATACATCTTTGAAAGTCTTGCTAATTTGAAAGTATCCTACACAAAATTCTCTACATGCGAACCGCTCCAAGTAGCGAAGTCCTTCAGGATACACAGTTAAAGTCTCCCACAAACTTTGACAATAGGGAATGTCCAATACTCCTAACAATAGGAAAAAATTAAGGTTCACTATTGCAGGATTATGTCACAGACAGCCTGACACACCACAAGACAAATGTAAACAAGACTAAAAAAATGAGGAAACACACATCTTGTGGGCAAAATATACTAGAACGATCTAGGACTAAAATTCCACAGCACAAAGTTAAGAAGCAGTGGGTATAAGTTAGTGTCACAACGATTTCTGGTTCTTACATAGGCCTGAAGTTATCTGCGCCATTGTCTATTGGAGGCAACATCATCTTCGTGTGCACAGAGGCTGACATGGACATCGACTTCTGATGTCGCAGCCGAACACTGGAGAAGGATGTGGTACAAACTGAAGCAGGGCTAGCTGCGTAAGCGAACATTTCTGTCAGGCTGTGAGGGGGTTTGGGTTCAGGCAGAGGCAGAAAGAAGAGCATGATGGACCAACAACAAACTACTGCATAGAAAAAAAAAGCAAACTTTTCCTTCTATTAACTGGTTTATCAAAGAACACGAACTCTAACAGCCCTCCTCTTCTATGTAAACAGCAGTAACTACCCTACACTCCCCTTAAAAAGCATCCTTACTTACATGGCACTGGACATCTGTAAGTGACCATGCTCTTACCATTAGCATTAGTTTGCAGTGATACCCTCCTTGATGTACAGAACCTGAATAACTCAGAATTCTATGCCAAAGCTCTATGATAAAGCACTGATGTAACTTGTATTGCTCTTAACAGTAAACAATGCATTAAAACCCCCATCAAATGCACTTTCCAAAAGACTCATGATAGCTCCATTACTACAGTGAAATCCTTTGTTTTCAGAAGGCATCAGTGTTAAAGGAAATTAGTGAAAGTTGGGCAAGCTGCCAAATCTACATCAGATAACTGAGAGACTTCACAGGTACAATCAAAGCCAAAAATACCATAATCTTTAACAACTCCAGAGAGGCCAAAAGAAAAAGGCTGCTAATAATGAACCTGTACATGTAGTAGGCACTGAGCATGCCTGCTGTTCTCTGAAGAAAGAAGAATGACTGTTGAAGAGCACCTTGTATTACTTTGACCATGAACATTAAATTCTCCAAATTACCATTCAGGCTTTGAGGGAAAGCATAGAGCACTATCTTAGCAGAATGGCCAGTAAGCTGCCAGCTGTGCAATATGTTCAAATAGGAGAATTATATTTATTTATTTATTTAGGCCAAAATACTCTTTGCAGCCTTCACATTATCTACTAATGATAAGGATAGGAGAAAAGTGAGAAACCACAAGATGTTTTGGGCCTTTCAGACTACACCACCATGTCATTCATCTGAGACTTGCTTTAAAAGTAAGACAGCTGTAATTCAGAAATTTTGCTGGAGGTTAAGAAATCAATAATTCTCAGTGACAGTTTCATGACTCTGCATGTTCACTTCCAAGTTATTTCATGGTTACACGCACAAACTCAAGTCCTGTTACGGAATTCTGGTACATCACACTCTGGAGAGGATAATGCTAGTGCAGCTGCAAGTTCAGCTCACCCACTCTCAGGCTCGGCTCCCAAAGCACCAGTACAAACCACCACACACCTCAGACATCTGAACCGCTACCTAAAATGCTTAGCAAAACATACTTGGTTTTGGTTTGTTTTTAACTTTTCAGGATCTGAAAAAACTTCATCCGAGTCATGCATGCATCTCAACAATGCGAAATCCATCAGGATGACAACTACAAGCACTACTTACAATGAAGCCTTCAACACAGGCCCAGCATTCACATTACCCCAGGGTTTTAAGAAATGGTAAGAAAATGAACATTCATCTCAAAGCTAATACCCTGAAGTCACAGTCACTGGTCACTGGTCTCTCAAGCTCTTCCAGCTCCTTTCCTCTATATTTACTACAAAAGATAAAGAATCTAGTTTGACAACACAAGACCCAAGTTTTTAGCCACCTGCCTCCAAAGCTGTGGCATCTAAAGTTCTCAGTAAGGGACCTTCTCTTCCTCTGATGCTTTGCTAGAAATCAGCTTCCTTGGATTACCAGGCTGGGAACACAGAACAGCGAACTAACAATCACCAATTAGAGCCAAGGCTTATTAAAAATCTGAAGCTGTTGTAAATCATTTGTGTTACAAATGATTTAAAGCAATTGCCTATCATTATGAAGAGTGTTTCATGAGTCCCCAAGTGCGTTAATTAATGCTCAGGCTTTGGAGGAAAGCCAATAGAGTCGTCTCCAGCAGCATGCCTGTGTCAGCCACACAATGTTAAAGCAGAGGTGAGAGACTTAGAACTCTTTGCTTCTACCAGTCTGGCATGGGTCTTCAAGACTACTTTCTCCAACACCAGATCTACTAACTATTGATTCTTTAAGGTTTTCATACTTTCAGAAATAGTGCTTTCTCAGAATTCAATGCAAGATAAAAGCAGAATATGCAATGTTTTAACACTCTCTCAAAAAAAAAAAAAAAAAANTGTTAGCATCTTGCCTTTTACGGTAAGCCTCCCAAGTTTCACTGGGTCACAGCCAGTATCTGACTAGCTGTGGAAAATCTAAAATCCAATCTGCAACAAACCATTTACAGCAATTACTCCTGCCTGTAACATTAGCACTGACAGACATTTCAAAAGCACAGAAGTAATTTTTAATTAAACCCTGGATATGTACAAAGCCCAGGTTCAACTTCAGATCATGCTTTACAGAAGAAAAAAGAACAAGTTTCTAGAGTTACTTTCTGCCAAGCTGAGAGTCCAATAACATTAAAGATTAATTCTGAAGAGCCAGTCCCATCAACAGCCATGTTGATTTTTTCCTGCATTAAAGGTCCCTGCATTTCATGTGACCAGTCAATGCTTTACCCAGTTACAGCAACAAAATACATTCAGATGTAAATTCTGAAATCCGTGCCAAATCACAGTAATTCTGAAACTGTGCCAAAATGAACATGCAATTTAGTAGTGAAGCCTTTCAGACAAAGACAAGTCTCCAACTGTAATACAATTAGGAATGCATTCTCATTATTTTTTCTCTTTTTAATCCTCTATAAAAGCTAATGAATATAGTAATCAAAAATGCTTGATAAAAGCTATAAAGACTTTTTTACCTGTGCAAATATAAATTCTTAGACATTTCAAATGACCCAAATAAGGCTAGTTTGCAGAGAAAGCAAATTATGTTTAAATATCATATTGACAATAAAAGGTAAATTACACAAAGATAACCAATTACAAATATAAAACACAACTAATATAGTTGTCAAGTGCTNCTAATATAGTTGTCAAGTGCTACTCAATCTTAACTTTGAGTTTAAGGTATATATGTGACAAACCAAAGAAAAACAGCATTTCCTGAGAAACTCAAAGCTGGAGGAATAAAATTACTTCAAAAGGTAGCTCTTTATGAGTATGAACTAACTCCCAAATTAAGGGACCATCTAAATCTTGAGCATTCCTAGTAAACAATATCTAAAAGCTTTTAAAGATTTAACATAGAAACTTTGTTAAAATTTGTAGACAAGATATTAGTTTAAGGATGAACAAAAATTGTATTAAACCAAGTAATAAAAAATTATCAAAACTATCATGGACAGAAAGATCCTATTTCTCAAGGACCATTTGGAAAGAAAAAAGCCATTAACATATCAAACCAGAGAAAGGATGGTGAGCTTTAACCTAAACAACTTGGTAACATTAACAAGGAGTAACCAATGAAGGCTGTGACAGGCACACTAAGAGACAGTACCAAATAGCTGTGCTGTACTTCACAAGACAGGCGACTGCAGGCCCAGCTGGCCAACTACAGTTTTGGCAGTCTTCAAACTTATACTTGACTCTTTCCTTAATCACTTTCCATTGGCAGAAAGCTAGGAGGAAGAGACAGGGTCAAAATCATGTTCTTTATCCCTAGGCTCCAGGAATCAAACAGGCAACAGACAGGCTTTCCATTCAACATCACAATTCTTCATCAACTGCCAAAGGGAGGGAAAAAAAATTCTGCGAAAAATGCAAGATCTTCTGCCAACTTCAACACAAGTTAGAAAACAGGTATTTTCTTCCCACCTTTTACAAAGTATCATAATACTAGAAAGGGCTGGAGAAAATTGGGAAGCGTAATAGAGGGGTACACATTCTTTTAAGTACCAACGCAGTGCTCTCCTGGCAAGGTTTAACTACTTAACTGTTACCAGCTTTTGACAGCAGCAAAAGTCTGCGAACAAGAGCTGGAAATTAAAATACCTCAGCCAGCCAGGAAATTTGGTGGCATTCCTCCCAGCTGCTACTCTATACCTGATATCTACGTTCACTATATTATTATTTCTGACAGCTCTTCTCAGTCTTCACAGGATGGCAGTAGATATGACCACAGTGCCAACACATACAGTGGTTAGCTCCAGTTCCACTGCATCCTCTACTCAGGCTTTCTTTCAATACATGAAATTTGTTATTCCTCTGACTGTTTTCACTCAGAATATGGAGATACCCTGAAGGAAGCAGCTGAGTTCTGTAAATCCTGGGAAAACAATTAGACTGCTACAGTATCAGCAAGGAACACTATTAGTCCAAGACAATGGCTGATCATCATTTCATTTTTGCTTAGAAAAAATTGCCTTCTCCCTGAGACTTTGCAGCAAAATTGGTATTTCAAATAATTCCAGTGAAGCAGAGTTTAGAGTGAAAT
>VZUA01045663.1:0-10848 GCA_013401035.1 Horornis vulcanius
TCTCTTCAACCAGTTTCAACAGATTGGCAGTACAATACATCTTGCATTGCAACCCAAGACGTATTTGATTGACTCAAGAACTTCTGAGGAAATTTTTGACAGCATTTAAATTTGGTGACATGCAGAAATATTTCTAGAAGACATTTTTCAAAGAGAGGTTTGCCTATTACCCTGATTTTATGGTTTTTTTAGTATTCACCTAACTAGCACTGGTCATCCAGAGTTAATTTTGCTTATAGAAAATTCCAATATATAAGCTGTAGTGAAAACAATCAACTCCTCACATGATTTAATGGTCAAGGAATACATTTACAGTCCAATAACAACCTGATTTTATTTATTTAATTTTTTTAATAAATGATGAATTAAGCCTAGAGGTATCAATCACCTCTTTAATTCAGTTCAGGGCATTACCTACACTGAAGAAAAAAGGTGTATGAAAATAAGTACAACTTCACCAGTTCTAATGTTGCAATTGCAAGAAGTTTTACATAGCTCTGTTGTGGCTTAGTATCTATGGCTTTGTACTGCACAATAATCCTTAATATTATTCACACTGAAGGACTAATTTGAATATGAAATCTAAAATTTCTTTCCAGAACTATAAAAAATAAGAGTAAGTTTACAGATTGATAGACTGTAATGGAGGGAATGTGATGATTTCTGAACAATTTATGTATTCCAGACCTTATGAAAAAAAGCTGACTTCTCTTAAGTTACAGAAACAGGTATTGCTTGAAATCATCAGAAAGTTCAAATGACATGGAACTTTTTTTTTTTAATGCATTATAGAGGAAGATTGAACCAGAATTATATGGCAAACCATTGTGGCCTATGTCACCTTCTCCACTGCTTGGTAGAGAAATGTAGTGTAGGGTTCTTACCAGTTAGGGCACAAAATTGATGGAACCAAGTACTAGTAGGTGGCAAAGGGGAAGAGGACTAAACAGATGAAATAATTGTCATTTCAATCTTTATAATTCCTGACTGCAGGGGCATACTTCTCCCCAACAGGTAGGTCACAGCCATAAATTTGAGTGCCCAAAGTTTGGCTTCAATCTGTGCCTGGTTTGTCTCACACTTACAGCCCCTATAAATCTCCTTCAGGGGGATTCTGTGGAGAGCTGGTGCTTTTGAAGAAATCAGGCCACATATATTTAGGCCTGAAAGACAGATTTAGAAAACTTTTAAGCAGCTGGATTGAAACATTTTGCCTCACCTAACAAAGGGAGCAAAGAGCAGCAGCAGCTCCCAAAGGGAAGGCACCAAAGCCCTCCTCAGAAGAAGGACAATGGCCCAGGATTTGTCCACACAGAGCTTTGCAGTGACAGCCAAGTTGGCTCTCCTGTGCTTCAAGGACAGCAGATAGGAGCCAGCTCTTATCCAAATGACATTAAAATGTTGTGGTGCTTTAGCTGGTAAGGACAGCCAGCTACCAACCCACCCAGGCTTCCTGCTGGCAGCACTACAGAGCTTCAGCTGGCTCAGAATTAGGAGAGGTTGTTGGTTTGGGCATATTTTTCATTGCCTGATTCAAGTTTTGCCTTTTTGTAGGAGAATAATGTCTTTTCCCTGTTAGGGGCTCAAATTTGTTTCAGAGCAAGGTCACCAGAAATGAAAGAGATAAAAGTCCAAGAAGAGAACATCAGAATTAAAGCAGCTTTCCTCTAATCTTTTGGCAAAAGATAATGGTTATTTAGAAGAACACTGTATGTGAAGTGCTTGTTTATCTTTATTTATTCCTCCAAATGAAAAGGCAGCTTTCAGATCGTTTTAATGCCAGCCGAAATTGCTTATCTGCACACAGGGAATTAACGGACCGAACGAATACGCCGCTGGCCAGGAGATAATTTGTCCCTAATTCTGTCTCTCAAGGAGTAGCAATGCTTGAAGGACCAATGTATGCAGTTGGTGGCCACGATGGGTGGAGTTACCTCAACACAGTGGAGCGCTGGGACCCGCAGGCGCGGCAGTGGAATTACGTGGCCAGCATGTCCACCCCAAGGAGCACCGTCGGGGTCGCAGCACTCAACAGCAAGTATGGCAACAGGAAAACCCCTCTCCGGGTTTTCATTTGCTTCCTCCCTTGGAAATGCAGCTTCTTAAATTTTATTTTCAGGCTCATAGTTATTTATGACCTCGAGGAAACAAAGTGAAGATGTAATGCATAGAAATAAGAAAGGGAGGCCTTTCCTCTGCTGTGTGGTAAATTGATTTCAAACCTTCAGTCCAGTCAGGTTTTAAACACATTTCAGCCCTTTTAAATTATAGCAATGTTATTACATCGACATCAGAATTTTACCTAGACTATAACACATAAGGATATAAAATCAGCTACTTTAAAAAAAAAAATTCCAAGTTTATGTTCACACTTTAAAATCATTGTGTCTAAAGAGACTTAATGTGAATGGAAACAAAGTCTTTCCTTTGTCATACAAATTCACAGCCAATTTTTAAAAAGTTGAAGGTGTATGATGTGTTTAATGGAAAGAAGATGAATTTATTAATTAGGTATGGAAGAAACGACCTCTTACAAATCTTATCCAGATTTGCTCTGCCCTCCATCTCTGGCTTAAATACATAAAATCTAGTGGTGATGTATTTAAACATTCTGCTACCATGCTAAAGACACTCAAACACTTTTACATGGGAGCAGGCAACTGTATGGATCTTACCAAAGCCTTGTAAAAGGCCTTAGGTTATGGAGAATTTGGTTTGAGTCAACATTTTTTCTTTAACCCTGTGGGAAAACCTTAGCAGTTTGTAGGGGCTGGGAATACTCAGTTATACTATACTCAGACAACTGCATTTACCTGGAAACTTTGCCACTGGCTTCCCTGATGACTTTCTAAATTCCCTAGAAAGAGAAGGATAAAAAGCAGAAACAAAGATGTCAGCAAAGAGATATTTGTAAATGTAAGCTGGGGGTTTGCATTCATTCAAGGCAGGATTCAAATCGTATCTCACAAGTCCAAGAGAGGCAGAAATGCCTCTCCAGGTCCCTGCTGTACCTCAGAGGAAATGTTCTCAGCAGAAACTCCACCACAAACTCCTGTTGGTGCCTTCCACAGCAACAACATGCAGGAAACCACTTTGTCAAAGAGGAAATCAGCCCAATCCTGACTCTGTTCTCAATCATTGCTGATACAAGCTGTCTCCAGCAGGGCTTAAATCACGTCTGTTAGTCTGGTGATGTAATTTCTGGCATACCAGGAGATCAAATGTCCATCACTCAGTGCTAGTGTTGCAGTCCAACCAAGAGAATGCTTCTCCTTTTCCTGTTTCCCTAAATCACACCATATTTTTTCCTGTCCAGCCCCACCAGAAAAGCCTTTGCATATCTGTGGAGCAACACTTTTGTACCAATAAGTGGTCCATTGAAAACATCAGTCAATAATGCTATATTTGGTCTTTTCCTTAGAGAATGGGAAACACCACTGTGTTTGTAGACATGTTAATGAAAACAAAGGATCCCAAGCAATCACTTTGTGTATACAGAGGTTTCCTTGCCCTGTGAAAGCTGTGTAAACAAGAAGGATGTATCAATGGCATGATGTGAAAAGAAAATAAATCAAAACCTCAAGTTTTGTATGGATCAGACAACAAACTGCACAACCAAACTCAATTTTGTCAAGTGAACAAACATTTCTAGAGAGAGAGCTGGGGATTTTTTATTATTCTAATGGTGAACAGAAGAATCTTCTAGATAAAATATATACCAGAGAAGTCTTAAAGCTTTTCAAGTCTCTGGAATAAAACAGGCACTTCTAAAGGAAAATTCAGCTGATTTGGTTTACATGATTTACTTGGGGCAAGTCCACGTGTTCCCTAGGTCTCTAATAAGCTGCACTAAATAAATTCAATTTCATGGCAGAAAACAATGAAAAGGGCCTGAAAAGGAGCAGAAAAACCAGTACACTCAACACCTGAACACATCTTCTGTTACATTCCATCCTAGTTCAGCAGCATCCAAGTTAGCTTGGGACCAGAAAGAAGTTCAGGCTTTCTAAAATTCATTGACAAAAAGCCACAGCCCCCAATGTTTTTCGACATGGATTACCACAATTTATTCCTACAAGTTGCCCTGACATCAGCTGTTTAAATCTCCAGTTTGCTAAGTGCCTTTGGGCTGAACAGATAGGATGACACAAGGTGATACCTTCCGTCCAGCAAATTTTCTTAGAAACAGACTCAGAAGGAAATATATGTAATATATATTTTATATATGTTTTTGGTATCTATTCAAGCTATTAAAGGTAACTGCACAGAAAAACCTTTTAATGTGATGTCAAATATTCTCTAACCCTGTCCCAGGGAATTCTACCACACATTTCAAACATATGCAGCATCTTTCAATTCAACCCTTTCTCTTGCTCACATTTAGAGAACCTGACATGAATTTTTAAGCTTAACTGTCATATGTGGCTGCTTGAACATTTCCACTGTGAGTGAAGAATATAACTTCATCTAACACACAAAAGCCTTTAAGCAAATAATGGGCGTAATGATTTTAAAGTGAATGAAGTCAGCCAGATGACGCTTCTGTTAGTGGGAGGATAAAGACTGAAATTGTTTTCCTGCTTGCCTGTTGTTATCCCAGGCTGTACGCAGTTGGTGGGCGAGATGGGAGCTCCTGCCTGAAATCCATGGAGTGTTTTGATCCTCATACAAACAAGTGGAGTTTATGTGCCTCCATGTCCAAGAGGAGAGGTGGTGTTGGTGTGGCCACATACAATGGGTTTCTGTATGCCGTGGGAGGTCATGATGCTCCTGCTTCCAACCACTGCTCCCGCCTCTCTGACTGTGTGGAGAGGTAAGAAATTATTTTGCTTCTTTTTCCCCCTTCTCTGTTTACATTCCAGGAAAGGATTACACAATAAATTCTCCTCACGGTTGGAATGTTGTGTTTGTAAAACGTATCCCACCTTTTTAAAATTATATTTTCAGCAGGCATAACTGATTTTCAATAATTTCATGATAAAAAAAAAGAATTAAATCTCAACAGCAAAGTCTTCCCTGCTGCCTGAGCTACCCAAGAGTCAGGTAAAAGCAACTGAAATAGTGAGAAAAATTCAAGATGTGACCTTTCTATTTCTTGAGTGTCAGAACTCAGTTTTAGGCTGCTTGTGCCACGTACTGTAGGAATGAAATAGTCTTCAGTTGTTCTTCCAACAATTTGACTGATACTGATAAAAGTTGTAAAAATATAATAAATATCACAAAGACTTGTCATTTGGGGAAAAGAAAGGAAAACTGAGCGGGTGTTAAACAAACCCTGCTGTGAACAACAATGTCCAAGTTCTGTTCTCAGTTAGATGGGGAAAAGCAGGAACTACCTGGAATTCACTGTAATTTATGTTAGAATAGATCAGAAGTAAAAGCAATATTAATGTAAGATGCTGCCACGCATTTCATGTGAGAAATGTAGAGCTACTACACAAGATATTTAATTTCTTTTATTGTAAACATCTCTGAAAACATTAATTCTGACAATAAACAGAAAATCAAAAGCTTTATGGAGGAAGAAAGTAAGAATACATTGAAATTAACTTTCTGAGTCAACTGGTGGCCAGGGTGTCCTTCCCTCAGGTCTCATTTGTGTTTAAAATGTATTGATGGCTTAATGTCATTGGAATGGAGAAACTCTAAAGAAAAAGTGAAATCAAGGGTGTTTTCTGTGTGCTTGAAGGCCCCTCTAGTGGCTAAATCAAAAACTGAATCACATCCCAGTTCTACTCGTTCCTGGTGTAAACCAAACAGCATCACAGGAGAAAACAAGCAAATATCAGCAATTAAACTTGAAATGTGTCTCCACCGTGCATTTTTTCTGATGATTTTGATCACCACACCTCCCAGGTATGACCCCAAAACAGATGCTTGGACCACGGTGGCCCCTCTGAGCGTGCCCCGGGATGCGGTTGGGATCTGTCCCCTGGGGGACAGGCTCTATGCAGTGGGGGGCTACGATGGCCACTCCTACCTGGACACCGTGGAGTCCTATGATGCTCAGAACAACGAGTGGACAGAGGTAATGGGGACACAAACAATGCCTCAGAGATGATAGGGGGCTCCTCCTGCAGCTAGGAACTGTTTCTGTCCAAATAACTGTGAAATTATCGCTGTTCTGGTGAAAAACGGAATGTTGGGATGCAGCAATACTGTAGGTGGGCTTGGATAAAATATTAGTTTCCTCTCCTGTAAAACAACCACGTGAAACCTTTCAAGCTGAGGGGTGGAGGAAATGCATGGGCAAGCAAAGCAGATTGCACAAATCACTTTGGGTTTGAACTGTTTAAATTCACTGTTGGTAGATCTGATGTGTTTGTCAGCAATACCCACTTCTGGAGGCATCTTCACACTTTCATATTTATGGCCCTCCCCACTGAGACCAAGAGGAATTACCTGGACTGCCAAGATCCTTTTGCAGCCACACAGTCTGTGGTTTTGGAACATTGGCTATGGAGGTCTTTTGAGTATGTCGAGGGAATAGCACCAGGCTACACCTTTGTAACTCATGGGCTGCTGAATTTTGCCAAAAAGCCCAAAGAGTGTTTTCATACCTTAGTTAAACCTAATTTTTTTAGCTTTACATCCATTTGAATAAAGAAATAGCTTTCCTATTATTCTGAAAGTAATTTCTCCTTATCCTATCCATAGGATGCCTCTAAAAATGTTTCTTCCTTTTTCTTTTTCTTTTTCCTTTTCCTTTCTAGGAAGTTCCTGTCAACATTGGCAGGGCTGGAGCATGTGTTGTTGTTGTGAAGTTGCCCTGAGAACTCTAAATTATCATGAAACTGAACTGAGTGGGGTCAGAAGACAACATTTCCAGGAGCAGTACAGACTGCACACTCCTCAGCAGCCCGCTCTTACAGACAATATTTATCCCTGAGCTGTCACACTATTACAGCACAGAAGTGTCTTTCTGCACTACAAAAATCAGAAGTTTGCGGAAGTGAATGATTTTGTTATGCCTAATATGTAAATTCCACTAAAATGGTTTCAATGTTTGAATGGCTCGGGTTTGTTACAGAAGTGCACCTGTTATTTATAAAATGGAGCAGTGAGAGATGTGTATAGGATTTCAAAAACTTTATTCCTTTCTATGTTGTCAGGAATGCTAAAGTTTATTAAAAAGGCTTTTATATTTTAAGTAAGTGAAAATGACTATGAAACACCTCCAACAGGGGATTGGACAAAAAGAAATATTTGCTCTTAAATATTACTGTCAACAGAATATTCTTTGCAGAAGAAATTTAATTTCTATATTCAGAAATTCAACTCCTAAATTAACTTTAAAATCAAACCAGAAAGAAGATAATTTGTTATTTACTATCCAGCACTGATAGAACAGTGACAGAACATCCATTTTTAGCAGCTTATTGAATTGAATAATGCAAGTTAAATCATAGTAGAGTTAAGGTACCTTTATGCTATTGTGTGCCAGCAGAAATAAATCTCTTTTGTCAAAACATAATGCAAATATAATTTGCAATCATTTTCAGTCCATAGATATGTGATATTTTAATGCTGCTCAGTGTGTCAGGTTATTATTTGCCCACTAACCATCTGTCAGTATGTGTTAAACTAATCTGACTATTCTTGGGATAATAACCGTGCATTAAATTTTAAAACAATCACATAATTACATTCCTTGAATATAACTTACAAAATGAAATTTTTATATCATATTGATATGACAATCTTTGACCTCAGCTGAAGATTACCAGCTTTCTCTCATGTACAGTAGAAATATGGTAAGGAATAAACCACACCCACTGTGTAACATTAGATACCATTTATGTAAACATGTTTATGTTCTATCTGGAATTAGTGGAATGATAAGAATCGAGAACAAACAAGAAGAGAATCACCTGAAAACAGCACATAGTGTTCCACATGCATGATATTTTCTTTCTGTGTGCCAATTTCTACTGTTTTGCTTTAATTTCATTTTTTATAATTTCAAATGCTGAAAGTGTATTCTAGAAAAAAGAATGTATGTAATATATTCTATGCTGTAAAGCACAATATTTGGTCAGTATCCACCTCAGTGTTTGTTAAGCTGTTGTTTTGTCAGTATCCGAAAATTCAGGACAGAGACAAAAATCTCTCAGTGTGTAGGCCAACTTTCCTGATAGAATACTGTGGTTTCAGATTTTAGCAATATGCTATTTTAAAACAAATTTATAGCATTAAACCTATTGAATGCCTCTAAAGAAAAAAAAATCTTCTAAGCATATTTATAAAAAGAAGAACATTTTTAACTTTAAAAATCAATATGTTTATATATAGCATGCTACATTCAAATAAACTTTACTTTCTCTGTTAAGAAAATTTGGATTATATTTTAACAACTTTGTGGCTTTTATTTTACATCTTTTCCAAACCAGAAGACACAGAAGCATCAGTCTCATTTTTGCACTCTGAAAGAACAAAAGATGCACAACTCGCCCCCGTCAAGCAAATGGGGAATGAACCCTAAACCAGCTTGTGGGTTCCAGAAGTTACATCAGAAGAAGGAAATATTTTAATTTCTCAGCAGATCAAGAATCTGGAGCAAACACAAGGGGCCAAGCACAGGCAGGGAATCTGCCCAGTGACACACTGGGGACTGGGAGGTGGATGCTGTTCCTCTCTCCCTGTCCCATAGGGAAGCCATCTGACCCCCTCCACCCAGAGCATCTTCTAGAAGCAAACACAAATTTTTAAACATTAATAATAAAAATTCTAACATTTCTCCCCCTATTCTTTGTCACCCTGCTTTGGTCCTGCAACAGCCATGTGCAATCTTTTATATGAATAAAGATTTGTGTGGATGCAGGGAGAGGCTCGCTGCTGCTTCTCACTCAGGCTCTAAACCATGCTTTTCTCCTATAACAGCACTGTTTCCTGGACAGCCTCATATTTTACATTTTTTACTTTATTTGTTTGGAAAGCACTGATATCGAATGCTCATTTTTAAAACTCCAACACAAAAATGTTATAAACAATGTGCAACTGATGCCAACATGTGCAAGAAACACAGCAGGACAGACTCTGACAGACTGACAATGCCAGTGGGCCTGACCCTCTGAGCCTTTGCAGCGAATTTGAAGTTTTCTTGGGGAAAAAAAAGCAGAAGCCTCAAGTGAAAGCAAACAGCCATGGCACCTGAGCCAATAAATACAAACCCATCTCCAAACCTCTGCTCAATTTATAGTACCTTAATCCAAATACAGGATCTTTGAGAGATGAATCAGAACTCTCCTGCCTTTGTCCCCTCCTCAGCTTGCAAATTTTATTAAATCCTCCATCAGTAAACAAGACATGAAACAGTTAGGGAAAACACTTAGATATAAACACTTAGATATAAAATCACCTTAAATATCTCTTGAAATACACACTGCCATTTCTGTAATTTAATAAAGGTTCAGAAGAAGTATTAGAAAACTTCCTGTATTTCTTTACAGCTCTCTAAAGAAATCGTGTCATGAGGTTTGCTTATGTAAATAACACAAGACAGAAAAAATCTCATGCTTTTAGCTTGCAGGAAACTAAATTTATCAGTTTAATAAATTCAGTAGCTCTTCCTAGCATGAACCACAATCTGAGACAGAGCATGTGAATATTTGCGTGTGTGTGCTTTGAGATGAGATGGTCTCATTTCTATGGCAAGGCTGCAGTAACAAGTGCACTTTGTCAATTTTAAGGCTCCAATTTGTTACAGAAACAACACCAAGGTAAATACAGGTGTGGGGAAAAGGGAAAGGATGGGAAGGGTATGGTGGTTTTAATACTGAACTTTAAGGGTTTTGTTTTGGTTTTTCCATATTATTTGTACAGCAGTGAAAAACCATGTGAAAGGAAACCAGTACTCCACCAAAGGAAATTGGGCTCTTATCAGGAAGGTGGAAGGAAAGAAAGCAAGAGGATTTGAAGGTTTGGGTGATAATCTCTAGATGAGCTGCAGCAGCAATGATACTTTATGTAAATATAATGTATGGGGAGCAGGGATATCACTTACCCACAAAATCAGTTCTGGGAAAGGCTGAAAATGCAGCTTAACCATGTCTCTGTCTAGTATGAGATTTTTAGGCCAAGAGTATAAGCCCAGCAAAGTCCCTCCCATAAGTTTAGCAGTGATATTCCGAGGAAAGTAGTATTAGAGCTATTTGCAGCTGTCACAGTTAAAATAAACTATTTCCCTGATAGAATATAATTTCTAATCTCTGGCACAGCTGCACTAAACCACAATCTCAATTGATCAGTACTGTGTGTCTTCAGTTGTACAAATTGGAGTGGACATTGGAGCCTACATTCAAAGATTGTAGGAGCTTGGTAAGGATTTATTCAATCCAGCAGTAACATGAGACCTTTTCCCTGACAGGGTCACACATACTGCATTTTCCACGTAGGATATTTCAGTGTGAATTTCCTTAGAGATGCTTGATGTTTGCCCATGAATTTTTCCCTCAGGGCAGACATGACACTCTTAGACCCGTTTCTTAATAATGAGTCCTCTTCTTCAGCAAATTGGATGAAAGTTTTCTCATCCCCCAGTCCTTGCAAAGTCTTGAGCACAGGGGGTTTGAGCAATACTCGAGCTTAGCTCAGGCTGTTTGCCATTCAGGCTCTGCTCAGAAGATGGTGCTACATGACAATTTTTTGAGAATCCTGTTTCTGTCTAAGAGAACACGAGGCTACCTTGTAGTAATATTTATCCTTGTAATATAAATCCAGTCTTTAATACTCTCAAGAGCTCCTCCATTTATTAGTGGAACTGACACACTCCCCACATGCACACACAGACACTGCTGAGCTCCTCAGGAAAATCTGGAATCAAAGTTACTGAGTTAAAGCAAAGCCCCT
>VZUA01045682.1:0-60492 GCA_013401035.1 Horornis vulcanius
GGAGGAGGAGGAGGAGGAGGAGCAGAGTTTGCTGTGCAACCTGCGGGAGGTGCAGTGCCTCATCTGCTGCCTGCTGCACCAGATGTACATTGCTGACCCCAACATCGTCAAACTCGTGCATTTCCAGGTCTGCTTGAGCTCTGTGCTGCTTTTTCAGCCTGGGAGAGAGCCAGGGGCTGCTGAGTGTCCCTCAGAAGTGATACCAAACCCACTTTCCTCCTTCCTGTCTCCTCCAGTTTGTAGAGCTCACACTTCTTTCCTGTTTCAGTGCTTGGTCTCTTGGTTGTAGTGAGAAGCAGCACCCAAACTCTGCCTGTTCCTCGTCATTAAACCTCTCCTTTGTGCCTGTGCCCTTTTCAGTTTGTCCATCTAGGCCAAGAAAAACTTCCCTAATCATCTTGTAATTACTTGTTCCACTTCATTTGTGGGTCACTTTTCTCTGGCTTTGTTTTTAAATTGATATTCTCGTTATTCAAAACTAATTTGGCTTCAAATGTAAACATCTCCTTATCTTTCTTTTTTGTTAGGGCACAGTTTATCTCTTTAGAGTGGAAGGAGAAAGGTTGGCCATGCAAAAGCAGCTGAGCACCTTCAAAAAAAAAGAAGAGGGGAAAGATCAGCAATTTTTAAAATATAAATGTGTTTTTAATGCATATTAAATTGCTCCCTGCCAGATGGCAGACTCTTTACAAGGAGTTAATTTGCCTTGACCTGGAACTGATTAAGTGATAAAAAAAGTAATTATGGGGCAGTTGTGAAATGAGCAAGTTGGGGCTGATGGTGAAATCTGGAACACGAGAAAGACACAGAAGGAAAAGGTCACTGCAGTCTGCTTTGCTTTGGGGAGTGGAGGGAGAGCTTCCATGCAAAGAAATCACTGAATATTGAGGATAAAGAACCAATTCAGACCCTGGGTTTGTACCCAGCCTGATTCTTGTTGCCTTGGCATCACAGGCCTGCTGCAAACTCTGAACAAAAGGGAGTTACAAATAAATTCATTTTGAAACAAAGCATTAACACAGGTGTAATTTAAAATCTTAGTTGAAGCAGAGTTTTTAAAATAAGCCTGTGACACATTGGCACATCTGTTTCCTTAATCCCACAGGGTTATCCATGTGAACTTCTGGCACTGACAGTGGCTGGGATCCCATCCATGCACATCTGTCTGGATTTCATTCCTGAGCTCATTGCCCAGCCTGAACTGGAAAAACAGGTACTGTGTGCAGTCACCTGGCTGCAGGATCACTGTGGGTATTAATCAGGATGGAATATTGGCTGAGAGGAGAGAATAAAACAGGCACTAAAAACATCCTGTTCTAGCTTGCCTGGGATATTCAGGTAGTAGTTGTAGCACTTTTACCTTAAATTAAAGGCCTGGCATTGAAGGCAAGTAGAATTTGTTGGGCTAAAGATTCCCTGTTTCTGTGTCAAACCAACTTTGTAGTTGCTCTTATTTAATCCTTTCTAGTATTAAGTTAGTGCTGATCAACTAAGCTTAAAACTAGAATGTATCAGCCCTAAATGTCTCCTGCAAGGGTTGTGTTGCACATTGTGTGTTGCTTTACTTCTCAGCATTAATGTTGAAACAATAGTGTCTGGGGCAGATTTTGAAATATTGATTAATGTTAATTATGTCTGGGTTATTTTTCTTAATGCCAGAAGAAAAATAATCATAACAGCTATTGTTAAGGCTTCTTTGGCTTCAATTTGCTTCCTGGTAGAACAGAGAATATTTACTTACTGTTAAATTTGGTGAAGAGCTTTGGATAGAAGTGGTAAAACATCTGTAATTTCATTGCTTTTGCCAGATCTTTGCCATCCAGTTGCTCTCCTACCTGTGTATCCAGTATGCCCTCCCCAAATCCCTCAGCGTGGCTCGTTTGGCCATCAACGTCATGGGCACCCTGCTCACAGGTACCACCCCAGCAAGCCCAAAACTCCCTGCTGTGGGAGCCAGGATGGTTCCTCTAGGCTGAATTCTCTCTGTCTGATTGCTGCTGTCAAACTAACAACAGTTCTTGATTGGATTTTATAATCATTTTTTTTTACTTCTCTCGGGCAGTTCTGACCCAGTCCAAGCGTTACACGTTTTTCATGCCCACCCTGCCTTGCCTGGTGTCCTTCTGCCAAGCCTTTCCTCCCCTGTACGAGGACATCATGTCCCTGCTGATCCAAATTGGACAAGTTTGTGCCTCTGATGTTGCTACACAGACACGAGACTTCGACCCCATCATCACCCGTAAGTCAAGGAACTTAGGAAGCTCCCAGAGGGGTCAGACCCAGGGAGATGAGACAGAATCGTTGTGGTGTCTCTGGAAATAACCTGTGGTGAAGCATGGAATGGTGCTGGCTCAGCTTTGCAATCTCCTAGCATCCATATTTGTGTTATGGCTGGAAAATAATCATTCTCAATACTTATTTAGGTGTATTTGCTTCTCCTTCATTTTCTAGGTCTCCAGCAGCTGAAGGAGAAGCCACACGATTTCTCAGGACTCTGTAAAGATTCCTCCAGCAAAAGCTGTTCCAGGGACACTGCAAGCCTGGACCCTGATGTTCGGCTGTGCCAGTGTGTGGAAAACACCATCATTGAAATAATTAACATGAGTGTCAGTGGGATTTAAAAAAAACCCAAAAACTCCAGGGAAGTTGTTCTGTAGCTTTTCCCTCTCTTTATGGTGCCTAAATTTGGAAAAAAGCTGTGAAAGTGGACTGAGGACCTGGAGCAAAAGTCCACATTTTTCATTCCTTGATTCAGTCACGGCTGAGAAGAAAATCCCTTCAACAGGATTTGGTTGCTTCGAGTGAAAACTTCTGATGGGATCAGTAAGTAATTTCCAGGGAACCAGTGATTTTCAGGCTTGCTCAGCTCCTGAAGTGACACAGCAACACACCTGGAAGGGTTTTATAACACCAAAAAGTGAATATTTATTTTGTTGGGCAAACAGCAAAATAATGAGTGAGAAAAATTTGAGATTGAAGTGTTTTGCTTGAGGTAAATGAGCTGCTGTTCCAGAGCCTTGCAGAGCAAGTTGGAATAAAGTACTCCAAGGAATACTTGAAAAAGTGGTGTCAAAAACTTGCACCATCACACTGAGTTCTAAGAAAATTAGAAAATTTATTTGTGTGTCAAAACATTGGTCAAAGCTTCAGTTCATGAGATCAGGAACTTCATTTAAAGCTCAACCAGCCTTCACTGAGAGTTTGGTCTAAAAGTTTCTTAAGAAAAAAAAAAAAGTGCTGATAGTAAAAATGACCCACATAAATGGGATTTTTAAAGAATACAGCTGAGATTGTTTTGTGTTTTTTAACTTAAAAAAAAAAAAGAGATGAAAAAGACTTGAAGAAATGAGAGCTGGGGTATTTTCAGCTGTCATCGGGGTAAGATTAAAGAAAGAAATGGATGCTGAGGGTGACTGTGCAGAGGAATGAGGAGAGGAGGGACAGGTTTCAGCCATGCCAAAGCAATTCCAAGGCCAAATCCTTTCTGCTCCATCATGGGGTTGGTTGTTCTTTTGTGTAGAAGCGTGGAATTCCCACATGGAAATGCAGGAAACCCCCTGTGGGTTTGTGTTCCAGGATTCCTGCTGTATCACCCCCATCACCATCTGCCTACCGAGTGTATTTTTGTCATCTTGATGTAAATTATGTAAATAATCTAAATGTATGTATTTTTTTCCTCCTCAGTTCCAAGTGTAATTTTATATGCTGTAGTGGTATTTAAATAAAAAAAACCCCAAAACAACAGTATTACTGAAATTCAAAGGGAGTTGCCCATTTTGCTTTTAATTTTTCCAGGTTCATCCCAAATTTCACCTGAGGGCACGGACACCTGACAAGATTAGAGTAGTTAAAAGACACTGAATTCCCAAAAATTATTAATTTTCCATGGTGTTTTTTGTGCACTAGGCTTAAAACAAAAATAGTAATAATGATGATGATAATAATGGTATGATAACAGCAATGGTAATACCCAATAATAATATGTAATACTTATCAAATACTATACAACATAATAAATATAAAACCAAAATAATATCATAAATATATAATTAATAATGATAAAGACCAATAACAAGTATTAGATTATTTCACAAAAGCTCGGTTGCCTAGCAACGCCTGCAACCCGGAAGCCAAAAAGGCGCCCCGTGATTGGCTGTCGGCGCGCAGAGATAAAGGCGGGAGCGTCCCAGGGTCCGCTTTGCTGATTGGCGGCGCGCGGCCCTTTCCTGTCAGCTGATTGGCTGGGGCGGAGGCGGGAAGGACGGAGGGCGCTGAGGGGCCGCGGGGCCGCAGGTGCGGGGCCGTGAGGGGCGCGGGGGGAGCGGCTGCCGGCGCCTCCGCCTCACCGAGCACACAAAGGAAGCGAACCCCCAGGTGCTGCCGAGTGGGCTGGGCTTGGGCGGCCTCACTGCTTTCTGAGCGCCGCCTGCCCTCGGGAGGCAAAGCAGCTTTGCCCGGGTCGAGATGTCGCTGGGGGGAGCGCCCGGTGCACTCCTGGTGGTTGTGGTCACACCACGAAGGGTCTCTGCGGTATCCCCGGCCCTCCCTCCTCCTCAGGGGCAAACTTAGTTCGGAGTCGTGCTCGTTTAAGCGAGTCCTCCCCTCAGAATGGGCTGGGGAAAAGCCGTGGATCCGTGGCCTTTCCTTTTGGAAGGGGTTGGATGTAAACTCATCTCAGCGATCTCCTTTTGCTAGAATTGCTTTTTCCAATTGGGGGGCTCGGTGGTGAAGCTGACTTGTGCCGTGTATCGGTGCTTTTTTGATGGATTTGTTTAATTATTAAAAGCCAGATGAGGACACAAGTCAGCGAGTTAATTTATCCCAGGGAATCTGCCGGTTTAAAGTTGCTGTCTTACTTTGTCAGTGTTGAAAAACTATGAGGAAAAAAAAAACCAAAAACCTGTGTTGTTCAAAAATATTGTGTCTTAAAGCCATTTATGCTTCTTCAGTATTTTTAGTTCGATAATTCCACCTTTTAAACACAGGGAAATTGGCTTTTATTATGCAGAGCTATTCAAGGTAATAATCACAGAATAGTAAAGTGAATGCTACCCCTTTTCCCCTCACTAGTTACTCTATTATTTGTGGAAGAAAGATGTTTTTAAACATCTCATTTTTAAAGTCACTGTCCAGTTTTATCTTTTGTTGTTATAAAATGTACAAGCTGCTGTATATTTGTCGTTTATGACGTCTTGCAGTTCAAGCTGATGCTCCTCTAGAGTTAAAAAACTGGCTGGCTTTAGTTACTTAATATTCTAAAATACTTTTCCTGCGTGGATTTGGGTTCTGTCTCCAGTGTGACTAATGGAACTGGTGTGTGCAGCTCCTGGTGTTTTTATTTTAATTGCTGATGTTGCTCTTTAGCTGGTGGCAACTTGCTCTTGCTTGTAATGAGGACGAAGTCTGAAATGACGATGTGTGGGATAAATCCCTGTGTTCCAGTGCTGTTAATATCCTCAGCTGTTAGCAGGTTAACAGCTTCTTGTTTATAGTTGGTGCTGTGGTTTATTTTAGACTTTATTTTTTAGCATTGAGTTACTAACTCTGTATTTTAATTGCAGTTTTAAACCTGAAGTAAACGGAGAAGAACTGGCAATGCCTTCTGATGGGGCAGAGTATACAATTGGAGGGGTGAAGATCCTCTTCCCCTGCAAGGCTTACCCCTCCCAGCTGGCTATGATGAATGCTGTGAGTAGAGTTTATGCTGGCATTTGCCACACCAAGAGCTTGTGTCTTCCAGTATTTGCAATTCCAAAAATTCTGTCAGCATTTAGAAAGCTGACACATTAAATTCAGAGCTTGTGGTATCTTGGGAATTTCAGTTGTAGCCACTCAGTGTTCTCTGTGCTGTGTAAATCTGGACCATGATTAGGGAATGGTGAAGTACATTTTGGATTTGGGAGCATTTATGCCAAGAAAAAAAGTTCCATGTGGTTATTTATCTAGGTATGCTGTAATAACAGTTGTGTACAAGTGTTCAAGTTTTTAGGGGGGAAATGATTTAGTAAAACACATTGTTTAAACAGAATAATTACGTATTGTAATATTTCAATAATTTTTTGAGAACTTTTCAAAATGAATTATTGCATTTATATTTAAACATTTTAAAGAGTTTTAACCAGCGACAGGACAAGAGGGCACAGCCTTAAGATGTGCCAGGGAAAGTTTAGGCTGGACATTAGGACGTTATTGCTAAGATTAGCTAAAGACATCTGCTTTGTTTTCTGATAATTCTGTTTCTTTTATTCTCCTTAAAGATTGTTAAAGGCTTGAATAACAGGCAGCACTGTTTGCTGGAGAGCCCCACAGGAAGTGGCAAAAGCTTGGCATTGCTCTGTTCTGCATTATCGTGGCAGCAGGCTTTGTATGGTAAGCGTCTTTGTGTCTGCACAATTTTTATTCTAAAATAGAAAATTATTAATTGCTTTTCATCAGCTTTTAAACATTTGGGTTCAGGTCTGGGTGCTGCACTGCACAGCTTGCCTGAATGGCAGCATGAATCAGTAATGCTAAGCTGGGTTTAGATCCCATAAGGGAATGGGGCTGCTGGAGCTTTGGAAGAAAACCCTCGTGGGTTGTGGATGGGAGGAGGGAGGTGTTTTCCCTTCTGTGCACTGCAGTTCTTCAGAGAGTGACCCCAGCTGGCTCAGCTTATGGCTGCTGCCTGAACTTTGATCTTCACTCTTGTGCACCTCTGGCTCTCGTGTTGAGTCTGGAGTGGTTTTAAGGACAGACATATGACTTTGTCCCCCAGAGAAATCAGTGCCAACCTCGTCGTGTGACAAGGACAGGAAGGCAGCGCCGTCCCCGCCGTGTCACTGCAGGTGTCACTCCCAGCCTAAGGGCAGTGAGGCTGCAACCAGTGGGGCTCCTTGTTCTGCCCATCATCCTGACACAGGAACTTGCAGAAAACCTGGAAGCCCACTGGCAAACACAGGTAACTTCATCTGTAGGCAGCTAAAATTCTGCTGCTTTCAAGCCAGGGATGTTTTTTTTACCATCATAATAGCAGACATGGTTGTGATCTGCATGAAATGTGTACAGTGGTTAATGTGTCTAGAAATGTCTAACACTGTTTCCTACACCATATATATTTGTAGTAATTCTAGCAGTTACTACTCTGTAGTAATTACATTTTAAAATGTTGCCCTTATTTGATGCATCCCTAGTAATGGGCATCCGTTTTATTTTGTTAATTACAGAATGTAAGGAAAAGGAAACACTAGCTTCAAAACTGTCTGCCAGGAAAAAGTTATCCCTTGGTAACAGTGAGAACGATGATTTTCAAGTGGACAGGAAAAGGATTCGTCCTTTAGAAACAGAGCAGCAGGTGAGCAGGTTTATGGGCACTGAAATAATCCGGGCGTGGCTCAACCAAACCCCCAAATCCCAGTTAATGCTACAGAGGAGGGTGTAGGAAATCACTGAGTCATATCACAGTCACAGTTCAGAGTGACAGGGTTTTGTCCATTTTTATTGTTTCTTGTTGCAAAGGAGTCCCTTGTTGCACTAAATGGTTCATTATACCCTGTCCTAAAATGTTTCACATTTAAACAAGTAATAGCCCCAAAATATATTTATTCCCAGTTGCATGGGTATTATAATTTCTGTAAGTTTTGTAACAGTGGGAAAGCAAAGCAGAAAAGTTCAGCAATAACTACAGATTCTTTTATAATTAAAACTTTATAGCTTTCCCTAATGACTTTTGTGTGGCTTAAATTTGGTTAAACTATTGATGCCCAGTTAATAAAGCAGCCTGACTGAAACAAAATCAGGACTGCCAGGGTGAGCACATCCCTCTGCCCAGTGCATTTTTACACTGTTCCTTTCCCCAGCAGGTTAGAAAACGTCACTGCTTTGCAAAAGGAGTGCAGTTGGTTGATGCTTTAGAAGTTTATAATCAGAGGAAAAATGGAGAGCTGACTGTTCACTCTGAAAAAAGCAAGAAAAACGCTACTTTTTCTCCCCAACCAGTGAGTAATTCAGTAATATCTTTATGTGAATATTTCGTACATGAAATGCAGCTTAATGAAGTTTGAGCAAACATTGCAGCAAATGCAAAGGTTCCTTGTTTTGTTTTTTATTTCCACTTTCTATAGCAGAAGTATCGCATCAGAAGATAGAGATTTGCAGCTTTGTTAGGCATTTTCTGCATTCCTTACTGTTTGAAAATAGATTTTACATAAATGTTTGTTGGAACAAAAGCAGAAGAAGAAATGTGAGGCAGTAGAGAGCTGAGTGTGAGGCCGAGTTATGTCAGTGATGTAGTAACCACAAGGGAAACCAAAGGCTATAAGATTACTGTAAGACACTGGGAGCTAAATATTGTCTTAACAAAAATGAATCTGTGTTGTAGGCAAGTAGTTTTATTGATGGGAAGTAGTTTTTATTAGTTTTGGAAGGCTCTGTAGATTTTTGAGTAAGATTTGAAATGCTTTGTGCCACTGAGCTTCAATTGGTAGTTTGAAATCCAAACGCCACCAGAGTGTGCTATTGATTTACAAATAAAAAGACCTTTAGTCCTTCCTGATTGTAAAATTTCCTTTGGTACTTTGGTGTGGGTACATGAAAATTTTGATTTAATACTTTTGGAAATTTCTTGTCTAGAGGAAAATCGAAAACTAAACAGTATACTGTTTGCTACATCTTTAGAAAGAAGTAACCTAAGAAGAAAGAAAGAGGTTATTTCTGTTTAAGTTAAGAAGAAAGAGGTTATTTCTGTTTAAGTTTCTTTTTAAGGATGAAAGAATAATATATTATTTTGCTGTGATCAACTTTTCCTTTAGGAGACTGAGGACTTGTCTGGTATAAAGAAAATTGCAGGAAGTAAAGCCTTTTTTCTTATTAGTAGTTCTGAGCCTTATCTGCATTTAGTTCACGACAGGAAGAGCATCACAGCATAGGCTGAGAGGTGTAAAAATGCTTTTCTAGCGTGGCAGAGCTTCTGTTCAACGCTTACCCCGATGGACTGAGTAGTGAGGGTGATTCAATGATGTGGTAACAGCATTGTCTTGTTCATTGAGGCAGCCCTGCCTTTGAATAACCTGTGTTTTACAGTGGTCAATCCTCTGCTTAAAGCAGATTTAGTTTCTTATCAAGTCCTGTTTGTACTCCAAGAGGGAGAATGGGTTGGTTGTTGTAAGAGCACGAGAGGTGCTGCCCAGCCCTGCTGCCTCACAGCACCTGCAGATGTGTGGCTGAGGATCCAAAGCTGTTCTCAGCTGCTCTCGCTCCAGAGCCTGGGAATCCATCTCTGGCCCTCTGCTATTAACTCCTGCACGGGAGGGCTGTTCCAGTGTGAGTTTAAAGGGAAATTATACCCTCAGGGTACTCTCTCGATTACTTCTGTCAAAGCATATGGCCTGAGAAACTGGGGCAGCTGGGTTAAGGAATCCCCATTTCTACCAGGGGAAGAAAGTAAACAGTAAATGGAGAGTAGTGTAACAAACACTTGGGGTATCAAAAAACAACTGTGAAAAGAATCTGTCTTAATGTGCTAGCCCATTGCAGTTTAACATATTGCTTACAACCTGCACAATGGGGTTTGAGTGACTTCTGTTACACATTCCAGGGGACTGGCAGCCTGTTACAATCAGGGTCTGGACTCCAGAATGGGCTAATTTACCACGATGGGATGAAGAAAGTTGTGGATTTGTATTACATGCTCTCACCTGACACCGTATCTGATCCTTTTCCTGCTGATTGACGTTTTCAATGAGCTCTTTGAAGCAAGTTCCAGCTTAATTAAAACGTTTGCTTGGTTAGCAGTGATCTGTGAAAGCCTGTGATAAATATTGAACCGGGTTCACCTGCTGGTGACTGGGGGAGGATAAACAGCTGCTTTGTGTGCTTTAATCAAGAGGCTGCAGCAGCAGCAGAATACTGGGCTTTCTGAGAGCTTCCAAAGGAGCAGCTGAAAAGCTCTGCTAATGTCACTGCTGATATCTCCCTAGATTGTGCTTGTGTGATATTTCACACAAGAGACCTTCACTGCTGCAGCATTCAGGTGGCTTTGTAACTGGGAAATGTAGATGGAGATATGAAGAACTCCTCTTACCTCTTTGTGTTTCAAAGATCACAGCCCCAGTGTTTGTTTAGCTCTACTTTACACACAGTACAGGGTGGTGGACTCGATTATTCCTTTTTTAATCGGACTTCCACGTTTTGGCCATATAAATATTGATGTGATAGGCAGTTTTATCTAGCCCTGACAGAAGTACAAACAAGCTGCATTAGCCTAAGGTCCATATAGGCTGATATCTGATCTCTAATGGCATCTGCTCCTGGGTGTTTCTGATTAAATACTGCAGAAAGTACAGGAGGATCTTTTTTTGCCCTCTTCCGAATGAAAATCCCTCCTTCAGATTCCAGCAGCTGAAAACAGGTTTAGTTCTGAAGCCAGAGGATATTAAGAAATACAATTCCGTTGTTTTAATACGAATTATTTCTAATCAGCCTCCTCCCCTAACTCCTCCGTAGATAAATTGAAACATTTTCTAATTTTGTTACATCTTAACCAGGATCTCTGTGGTATGAGTGTAAAAATTTGTGCTTTGGGGCAGCTCTGCCAAGGAAACCCCTTGCTCATGGAGAGTTTTCTTTCTTTCTGCTGTAGGAGTGGGAGAGGAGCACCACATTAGGTGTTTCTGTATGATATCCACAGTTGGTTCTTCTTAGAGAAATGCAGAATTTAAATAATTTGCTAATAATAAAATTTAAAGATGTATTTGAGGGATTCAAGTGCAAATTGACTCACTTCAGTAATGTGGAAAGTGAAGAACTCAACTTTTAAACTGTGCTTTCACCAATTTTCTGAAGTTTTTCTTCATTATGAAGGACCTTCTAAAAAGGTTTTATTTATTAATGTATTTTGGGCTAATGGTGTCTGTGGCTTTCAGAAATGCTGTGACTACTGCAGGCAGTTTTATTTCTTAACTACTTACTATAAAATCAGCCTGAGTTTACAACTTTCTCAGTATTGTGGCTTTGAGTGTTTTTTGAACATAAAACTTTTTTCAAAGTTAAAGGTAACATTTTAGTACTGAATAATGGCTAAAGTGCTTCTTAATGCCAGTATTAGACCAATTCCAAACCTCTTAAACCAAACTTTTAAGCCCACCTGTAAAATACTGTAATTTATAAGCCTCACACATAAGAACACTTTATTTCTTTTTTATGAAAAGAATATCTGGTATTTTAAGCCCATCATAGGAGAGCCTTCTGTTCATGTTTTTATATATTAATTTGAGCTGCATTTTCCTGTTGTTCTAAGAACTCTTGCAAAACAGCTGCCTGATGGGTCGTAATATTTTTCTATTATTTTTATTTGGCTTAGCATAGCAGTGAAATATTAGTGGTAGAGTCTCAACTTAGTGTCCTGTGTATTGTTTCTCCCTCTGAAAACACAATCTGACTTAGATTAAAATTAAAAAATAGACGTGTTCTTAAAGGCCCTACGCAGTCACTGCTTCAGTTAAATGAATTTTTAGCTTTGTAATGTGGTTTTCATTATTTCCAGGAGCAAAGCAGAACCTAACTGATAGAAATATCAAGGTAGCATTTGCATTGGAGCTTTCTGTGTGAGCACAGAGCTGGGCATGGCACGTATGTAACATATACCATATGTCAGCTGTTTCCTGCTTGCCTGGTGACAAGAGCCCCATTCATAACTCTTCTTTTTATCCTTTCAGTGAATAAGTAATTATTCAATATAGAAGGCAGGATATTTGGAACTGGCTATTTAATGTGGCAGCACAGGGTAATGAAATCTGCTGTTCCTGGCAACCTGAGAGGGGAATGTAACAATTCCAGCATGGGTGTAACTTTATCTGCTTTGAGGCCTGTTTATTTGGCACATCAGTGAACCTTTTATCCCAGTGAGTGGCAGCTCCAGAGGGTTACATTTACATGCTTTCTATCATCTATTGTAATATTTAATGGCAGACAAGGCTGAGTGGGGCTGAGGGAAACACAAACTTGCTTTTCCTTGGAGTGGAAGCTGAAGACAGCTTGATCCCCAGAATTGTGGTGTAGCACACAGCGTGACTTAGCATTTGTTTATAATGGATCATCTTCCTGATACAATTCAGGGGAGGGAGGAGTCCTGCAGGGGGGCAGCTACATGTTGTTACCTGCACTACCACCTGGAGCCCAAATGCAAACTCCTTGACGCTGGCAGAACTCTTTGTTTTTCATGAGAGGTGTGTTTGGACATGGTTACACTTGAGTTCCCTGTTTCCTATGTGTCTCTTCAAATTCATTATGAAAATTTCTTGTCAGTTGTTCCAGTATTTAATGTTCTGAATGAGGATGCTTCTCAGGATGAAAAAGAAAGGCTTTTAACAAATATTTTACAGGATTAGGTTCTGTTTAGAATTATTCCCTGTGTTTCTTTTATTCTCCTAGTTACTTCTTGGCCTTTGGCAGAATGGCACTGCAAGCATGTTTCTAATGGAGAGTGTGTGGTGTAGTCTGTTTTATCTGCACACAGAGTTCCTGAACTGTCTACAGTTCTTCTGCTTGCTTTAAGGAAATAAATCATTTTAATTTGAGTATCTGTTCCAAGTTTTCTTCGTTGAAGGTTTTGGACTCTTGCTTTTAAAACAGAAGTGTCCTGAGCTGAAGCTTCAATGTGAGAAGCTTTATTTGTATTATTCACATGTGTAAATATTCCACTGGATTAATAATTCTTTCTGATTGGGTTATGATAAAATTGTGGTTGCTGGAAGGTTTTTTTTTTAGGGATTTCCAGGCACAAGGATGTGGTGCTTTAACATTTTAGAACTTTTTGCAGCTTGAAGTGCAGCCCTGGTGACTGAACCAGCTTTCCCAGAGGACACTTTCCAGACCATAAGCAGATTTAGCCCATTCATCTCACAGTGAGATTCTGTGAATCATTTTTTTGTCTTGGTTTGCAGCCTCCTGGCCCTTGCACTGAGTGTTCCTGTTCTTCTGGGAAAGAAGCTGATAAAGATCCCAGGCACACAAAGAAGAAAGAAAACGGAGATCAGTTGTGTGTTCCCAAAATATTTTTTGGGACACGAACACACAAGCAAATAACCCAGATCAGCAGGGAGCTGAAGAGGACAGCATATTCCTGTGTCCCCATGACAATCCTTTCCAGCAGGGATTATACCTGTATTCATCCAGTGGTGTCCAACAGTAGTAACAGGAATGAAATGTGTGTAGAATTGCTGGAAGGAAAACATGTGAGTAATTTTGTTTGAGAAAATGAGCATTCATTAAACAAAGTCAGATTTAACAGCTGGAATGAGTAACATTTTTTACTGTTTTATATTATGTTGGTTAAATGCCACCTGGTGACATTAAAATTAAATATTCATTGTTAGAAAATGTTGATACCCAGTAGCAATACTACAAAACCTTATGATGACAGGAATAAGATTTATGACTGCCAGGTTAACATTGTAATAAGACTTAAATTATCTCTGGGTTTATAAATGAAGAAGAAAGTGTTCTTTATGGATGTACATTTTAGAAACATGGATTTACCTGGCATAAAAAGCAGCTGTTAGAAATGTTTTCAAGAAACAGCCATATGCATGGAACATTGGAAGGTTTTAGCTTGCTTGATTTTCATTATTTCTTGTACCCACCGAGTCTCTGCACTTCTTTGCTTTCAGGGCAAGTCCTGCTCTTATTACCACGGCGTTCACAAGCTGACTGAGCACCACACCCTGCAGCCTGTGTACCAGGCTTGGGACATTGAGGACCTGGTGAGCCTGGGCAGGAAGCTTCGTGCCTGTCCCTATTTTGCAGCCAGGGAGCTCATGGTGGGGGCAGACATCGTGTTCTGTCCTTACAATTATCTCCTGGACCCACAGATCCGGGACAGTGTAAGTATATTGCTGAGAAGGGGCAAGAGCTGAGGTTAAAAAGAGAGTACCCACTGAATATTATGTTTCTATGGTTAGCTGAGATCCCATTCATGTCCAAAATACTCTCTTACAGAATCACTCCTGGATTTTTTTCCCCTTGGATATTTTCTAGGTTAAGGAAATTGACTCAAAACCTGAAAAGCTTCATTTGCACTGTGATGCAGAATTCACATTTTTTAACAGGATCCTGATATTGCTGTTTCTCGTGTCTTTCACTCTGTTTTACCAGACAATAATTTTCTTTTTTAGATGGACATTAACCTAAAAGACCAAGTAGTGATTTTGGATGAAGCCCACAACATTGAGGACTGTGCTCGGGAGTCCGTGAGCTACGGGGTCACCGAGAGCCAGCTCCGAGCTGCCCGAGAGGAGCTCGATGTCATGGTCAACAACAGCATCAGGCAGGAGCATCATGAGCCCCTCCGAGCTGTGTGCTGCTCCTTGATAAAGTAAGGCAGCTTTTTTATTGCTTTATATCAATTAATGTTTGTTAAAATTACCTTTAGATTCTCTTTGATGGTATAAGCTACCCTGATAAAGTGCAACAAAGGTACACGTAAAACCACGCAGTGGTTGGATTTATGTTCGTTTGAGGAATCCACAGGGTTTGATCTATTAAAAAAAACAACTGGTCTCACATGGAAATATTGAAGTTCTCTTTTGAAAAGTCTTGTGCTCTTGAATCATGTACTGCTCTTTATGGGGCTTTTTTGGACTCCTGGTTTATAAAGCTCAGTATGAAAATTTTCTGAAGATGGATTTTTGTATTTCACACGTTTCTGTTTGCTTATTTGGCAAATAATAATGGCATTATTTTGTCAAAAAATTAATTAGTTCACGTTTGTAGCATGCTTCCAGAGCCTTGGATAGGAAGTATTTGGAATGGGTTGGAATCTTTTTTTGGAATCAGACTGAAATCCACTGAATTCTTCATAGTTGAAAGTAAATTTGTCAGTCATGCCCTTTGTTTTCCCTGGGAAACAGCTTCCTGCAAGGGGAAGAGCTGGACATGAGTTGAAAATCATGAGAGGGGATGTAACAAAAGCAAATGGACAGAAGCCCAGGAAGAAACAAGAGGTCCAGGGCAAAGTCTTTTGGGTGAAGTAGAAGCATCAAAGTCAACAGAAAAAAGTGAATAATGCTACAAGTGGCTTTGCAGTTAACTGAGTTCAGTCTGTGCAGTATCTTCATTTTGCAGCACAGCACAGGAGGAGTTCACTCTCCCATCCTTGCTCCCTTCTCAGAGTTAATGTTTGTGTCACACAGAGACAAGGGACTTTTTCTGCTTGGCAGAAGCCAATTCTCCTTCCTTGGATATTTCAAATGTTAAACTTTAGTAAAAGATAAGAACAGCGTGGCTGAAGATTTGATTGCCTCAAGCTTTTTAACCTTATCAGGAAAACTAAGGTTGATTGTCCTGGCAAATCTGCCAGGAGCATGAAAAGCAGTTGCTGGAAAGCAGGAGACTGGGTGTAAATAGCCAGTAATAGGTAAAATGCCCCTGCACAGTGACAGGGCTTTGCCAAATGCATGGGGAGCTAGGAAAAAAAAAATCTTACTTTTCTAAAGATCCTGGGCCCTCATTCCAGAAAGCACTTAAGGATGGGCTTAGTGCCACAGAGGTGCTGCAGTGACCTCTGTGAGGAATTTGCAGATATTGGAGGTGTGCTGGCAGGCTCTGCTGCTGAGATGCACATTTAGCAGGACTGATCAATGGAATATGCTGTGTCAACAGTGGAATTTTCTGGTACTTAGGGAAGCTGTAAATACTCTTCCTGGAATTGAAGGCATGTGTGCAACATCCATTCATTCTTTTCCTGGAAATACTGCATGCAGCAATTTTCACTTCAAAACCAGAGATACCTTTCTGGGAATCAAGCTAATTTTATTTGTGCTTCCTGCTTAGCTCTAAAAATAATTTAGCAGGCTTTGCAAGTAAATGCCTTAATGTTTGATGGAATTTATTTGAGAATTTAGGGTGGTTTTTTGGTGATATTTGGCCATTGTGTTTAGTTTGTATTTGCATTTATTATTGCAAAAATATGTGATGATGTTTGAAGTTTGTAGCAGGGAAACATTTTACATTTTCTGAAGTGTTCTACCCATTGTAAATCTGTTGATTGGCATAGGGGCCTTGTCCTAATTTCAATTCCAGATCTTTTTGATGCTACATTTGAGAAATTGTGGCCAAATTCTGCCTGTGTTAGTGATCACCAATGAGATCTTAATTAGAAAAAGCAAATTACAGCCAAGGAAGTGATTGTTGTGGCAGTATTGGTGGGGTTTTGTTTGCATTTAACCTGGCAGAAGGGAAGTTACATTTTAATTGTTCCATGGATCAGATTATTTGTGGTGACAGGGCAGGAAATCTAGAACTGAAACAGTCCCAGAGCCTTGCTCTTGAGTTGATAATGATGAACTGGTTTTGCAGGTAAATATTTTGAGCTGTTGCAGCACTGACAGCTGTCTTTTTGATGCCTCCTGCCTTTTGATGGAGCAGACAGCTCCAGCCTTTCCTGGGAGGGAGAGAGAGAGGGAGCTGCTGCTTTTCTAGCAGAGACAAGGTCTTGTGCTACTGCAGGGATGAAGGAGGACATGGTCACTCAGAGAAAATTCCAGCTCTGCCACAAATGAGATCATCTCCATGTTTAGCTCATGCTTTTAGCAGTCAATCACATTTTGCATTGTATTACAATTATAATTCTGCTAAGTTGCAGCAGTTGCCAATACCTGTGGGTAGGTTTAAATGTGCACTTATTCGTGCCCCACTTTCCCTTCCATGTGTAAATATGAAAAGTGTTCATTTCAAGCCTCAGGATTTGTTCTTAATTGGAAAGTCAGCAGTTGACAAGGATGATAAACCAACCTGCAGCAATTGGAGTAGTGATGAGTGGCTTTAGATATGCAGCACAAGTCTTGCTTGAATGAGCCTGACATATCATAAGAGGAAATTGCATTTTAATTCCTTTTCTTTATTATCTATTATGTGAAGTATAAACATGTGGGGAGAAATTTTCTTCTCATTTCAATGAGCTGCATCCGAAGCAGCTCCACAGGAGTTCAACAGTGAAAGACAGGCATAAAAGAAAGGCAGAATCTCTCTCCTTACATTTAGCAAAACATTTATCATCATCTTTGAAGTCTGGTGCAATTTTTGAGGTTTGCTTTGTACGTGCAAAGTGTCTCTAATTCTTTAAAATCAATGCTGAAACGATTTCTGCTTTTTCTCCTTTTCAGCTGGTTGCAGGAGAGCTCTGGGCAGCTGGTGGAGAGAGCCTATGAAACTGCCTGTAAGGTGTGGAGTGGCAAAGAAATGCTCAGCTTTTTGCACAAAATGGGAATAACTGGGATTACTTTTCCCATTTTACAGGTAATGTTGTGGGCTGTATAAATGAGCACCACCATGCATAATATTGATGGTGTTAAACATCTTAAAATGCACGTAAGTTAAATGCAAACAGATCTTTTCATTTATTGCAATAGTGAAAAGCTGTCTGAAAATGATCCCTGATGAAAACCAGGAGTAATCCACTCGAGCTACTGGAATTTGTGGAGAATCAATGTTTTGAAGGATAAAATTGCTCACATACAATTATTTGAACCAGTGAGCCAGTGATATTTTTGCCTGTTCTTTCCAGCTGCATTTTTATTGAGTGTTGAAATGTTTTTACCCTATTTTCAAGTTCACCCCTCCTTTCTGTGTAAGCCAGATATGTTAAAAGCATTGTTAAAATTGAAAGTATTGCTCCCTTTCCCTTGGCCCTTCTTTGCCCCTTTCCCTCTGACTTTATAGGTATTTTAAATGAACTTTTAAAGCAGTGAGCTGACAGTCTTGTATCTTTATTAACTTGGATTTTGAGCAGGCACTTAGAATGTTGTTAATCTGGGATTTACCTCTTGCAGAAACATCTTGTTGCTGTCCTGGAAAAAGAAGAAAATGTATCTATGCATGGGAGAGAGGAACTTATTGAGGTGCCAGTTGTGAGCCCTGCAACACAGATCGTGCTCAAAGGCCTGTTCATGGTCCTTTCCTGCCTCTTCAAAGAGAACAGCAGGTCAGGTTTAACATTTATGAGCTGAGTGCTCAAATTTGGCTGCTTAATTGCCATTTTTACTGATATTTCTCTTCTGTATAGGTTTGCAGATGATTACAGGGTTGCTCTACAACAAACTTACACCTGGATGACTGAAAACCAGCGTGATGATGCAGATACAAGTTCCTTCTTCACGAAGCCCAAGCACAGAAAGAGTTCAAGGCAGAAAACCCTTGTGCACATGCTGAATTTTTGGTGCTTGAACCCTGCTGTGGTGAGCTGAGTGTGAAGGAAGCCTAAAATAATCCGAGCAATAACAAATACACATCAGATGTGAAAAGGATGGTGTTGATTTTCTAAATTCCTGCTTTTCTTTCTCCCACCTAGGCTTTTTCTGACTTGAATGAAGTTAGAACAATTGTTCTGACATCAGGCACACTCTCTCCCATGGATTCCTTTTCCTCAGAGCTTGGTGTGAAGTTTTCCATTCAGCTGGAGGCCAATCACGTTATCCGGAATTCCCAGGTAAGCTGGGCATGGCTGTTCCCTCCTGAGCTCTAATGCTGCCCGTGGTACAAAAACCAAATAAAAGTGGTGGCAAACCCATTCTGTCAGTGAAAAGAAAGGTCCTGTTGCTTGGCTTAATGCAATGGAAAAGGACATTTTCAAATGAATAAAAAGGCAATTTTTAGACACATTTCCCTGAAAAAGTTGTTCGTGCTGTATTGGTAACAGCCACCTCATATCAATTACTGCACTTCAGGTACTGAAATGAACTTAAGAACTATCTCAATATTTCTTTCACACTTAAATTGTCATTATGGAACATGCTGTGATTTCTGCAGGCTGGTTTAGAATTAACTTTGTCCTTTGGAACACGGCAGGTTTGGGTTGGCACGGTGGGAGCGGGCCCCAATGGGCGGAAGCTGTGTGCCACCTTCCAGCACACCGAGACCTTCGAGTTCCAGGATGAGGTGGGAGCTCTGCTGCTCTCAGTCTGTCAGACACTTGGCCAAGGCATTCTGTGCTTTTTGCCATCCTATAAGGTAAGCAAATCTGAGTTCCCCTCAAACCGCACACCTTTGAAAATGCACTGTGGGATCTTCTGCTTTCTACATCAACATACAGAAATGTTTATCAAATAAATGGATTGTGGTATCACAGTGGGATTATATTGTTATTTGTTGGCATTCAGGTTTGTTTTCAGGAGCAGACATGTTTGGTTTTTCTCAGCAGATGTACTTATTAACACAGACAACCATTGCAACTAGCATGACCATAAAACCAGCCAGATCCATAATGTTTCCTTGTGTTGTTTCCCTGAAGGTTTAGAAATTGTTTATTAAGAAAAAAAATAAAAATCACATAATGAAATAAGACTTTCTGTATAACTCAGCAGCAAGAATGCCTTTGCATGATCTTTCTGTGCTATCAGAATGCAGAATTCATCCAGTTAATTTCTCCTTTCCTTGTTTCTTATTCCATTTCACTGCATTGGAGATTGGAGTGTATTTTTCTTTAGCCAGGGGAATTGCTCACTGACATTGGCTGAAAGGAATCAAATTTCTCCATTTTGAGCTATGTAATATCTAATTTCACTGACAACAGTTATCTAATTATGGTTAATCTGGATCTCCCAGTATTTCTGCTTTCTTCTCTATTTGTTGTTACTGTCTTTTATGGTCAGGAACAGGAATATAAACCTGCAAGACAATTCTGTAACTCATACTCATTTTTCTTGTAGTGCTTGCAAGGGTGTAACTTTTTACATTTAAATAATTATTTATGATTTTTAGAAATCATCTTAATGGACAAAACACAAAGACCTCTCAAAAAAAAAATCTCAAAAAAATCCTACAAATGATTAAAAAATCCAACATAAAGAAAATAGAGCTTCAGACCTTTCCCCTCATCCCTAAGGTTCCTAAACAGAGAATATTTTACAAAATGAAATAAAAATTTTTATTCTTTTTTTACAAACCCTTCATCTTTGATTATTTAACTGGCAGGCTGCAGAGGGAGGGTTGTTTCTTGCCTGAGTGTCTTCAGGAATTGGAACCACAGTGCAATTCCTGACAGTAACCATTAGGTGACCACATCAGACCAGGTAATGTAAGCCCCTGAAGAAACCAGATTACTGACCATAAATTTATTTAACCTCACAAAACTCTGCACTTCCATGCAAAGGAAATTATCTGACAAGAAATCTCCAATTTATTTAAGAATTTAACTGGAGCATCTTTCAGTTTCCAGCATTATCTTTCCAAGTGTGTCATGTTGGAGAGTTGATCTTCCATATCCAGACCTGACAAATATTTATGAAAATGTTTATGAGAATAGTAATGTGAATTGCAAGTACAGAGACTTTGTAATGACATTTAATAAAGGAAGAAAACAATTGCTGGCCAGCTCTGGAACCTTCCCCCTCCCTGCCCTTCTGCCTCACTGAAAGGTCACCCCACACACGCTCAGTGTTCTGTTCTTTGTAGGAACACTCCCTGAGCCTAGCAAAGTATTGATAAATAGAAATTGCAGACAATTGAAGGATGATATTTTAAAATCACATTGCCAATATTTTTCTGTGGATGCCCTTTTTCTTCCTACTACTTTTATTCGGGCTTGGGTTGCCGTTAAGTCTGAGATTAATACGTTGAAAATACAGAATAATGTAAGCACATTAGTACAGGGAAAACAAGGTATTGTTCTTTCATCTTCATACAGAATATTTGCATTTCAAAAGTGATTTTCACAGGAAATTGCTGCCTCTCTAAAAAGCTGCAGCCTTCAAAGGAATTTTTAAAGGCTGTCAAGATTTGATTAATACACATGGTCATGGACCTCACTATTACGAGTTAAGCAGATTTTTTGATGCTTCAATCTGTTTTATGAATTGAAGTTTCAACTTTGGAGTAAGTGACAAATAAAGGGGGTTTTTTCCTATCTGGAAGACTGAGGACAATGCTCTGAATTTTAAGTACTTTCTATCCAGGTAATTTGATGGAGCTGGAATTCAGTTTGGTATGTACATTGGATTTCAGTTTGGAATGTGAATGGGGAAAAAAGCAATAGTAGAGAAATTTCCCTTTATTTTAATCAGCTATTTGAGTAAATATATTTTTAATTGAAGAGTGACTGTTTAAAATATATTTATGGCTAATATATGGAGCTAATGCAAGTGGAGAAAAATGTGTGGATGGGCAAACAGCCCATCAGCTGTGCATCCCCACATTTGATAGGTGTCTGCTATGAACAGCCTGTGATGCTTCATGTGGGGTAATTCACAAACAACATGGAAATTTTCAGTGTCATTGTTGGAGTTGTGGCACATTGACTTTTTTAAAAATCAACTTGATCTTAACATTCACTAAATTCCAAACCTGCATCATTTTTAAGGCTCCTAAAACTGGTGATACTGTGCAACAAAAATGCATTTATGTGAAAATCAGTAGCAACTCCAGCAAAAAACACTCTATAAAAGAGAATATCAGAAGGTGAAAAGATTGCTCAGAAATCTAAGATGCTTTTAAACAAGATTAAGATAAGGCCCATTAGGGCTCATGTTGCCAACCTGTCTGCATTAAGATATATCTTGCCTGGTGCCTGCATCTTGGATGATTCATTCAATATGTGTCATATCAAAGTCAGGCTATCCAGCAAGGAGAAAAATGCTAATGCTTATAAATTTTAGTGATAATCCATCATGATGAATTAACTGACCTTTCTTAGTAGCTTTCTTTTTTTTTTTTTTAAACAAAGGAAGCTTTGGACAATGATGTTAATGTTGGTTTGTTGTGTTCTCTGAGGCATTGTTGATTAATTTGGATCTGCTAATTGAGGAGTTATCACTTGGAAGGAAAATTTTTACAGTTGTAGTTGCAAAGGGTTTGAATGAGTGTTTTCAACAGGAAAACTTAGGAACTGATAAGAATTCTGTGCTTGAAAACCCGAGCTCATTGTAGGGAAGTTGGACTGGATCCCATTTAAATGTTCCTTGCAACCCAAACTATTCCATGATCGTGCACAGTTAGCATAAATTAGCATATAAATGAATAATGCTGCATTGCACTGGCCGTTTTCCTTGAGAATTTTGGAGTAAGGTAATAGTGATGACACCCAGCAACTTTTGCCACTTGCAAAAGTAAATGCTAAATTTCACAGCTGAGTTTTTGTCTCATGACTTTAGGAGCTGCTAGTTCAGAGTTGAAGCTCTGTCAGTCTCATCCCATTTTCCTGCTCTCTGGGCTGATGATGTTTTCTGGAGTGGGAACAGCCAGGATTGGGTGACAGCAATTCCCTTTGGGCTGGAACTCCTCTCTTTGCTGCTTGGCTCCCTCTCCCTGTGTCAGGTATCCACCAAAGCTGCAGAGGAGTCTCAGGCAGGTGTTGTTTGCCCTTGTGCTGACAAACCATTCTTGGCACCCTCCCACAGCTCTGGACAGGCAGGAATTAACAATATTAATTAACTCTGAACAGTGTGGAGCTGGTTTCAACAGACTGAGAACCTTCAGGTTCAGGGATTTGGAATCAACAGGAGGGACCTCAGTTTAACCCCTGGCTGTGTCCCTGTGGATTTAAACCCTGGCCTGATGTGGATGTGGCACCCTCAGATATGACAGGCTGAGGGAGGGATATCATTTCATGATTAATTCTCAATGTCTGGCTCTTCTTCATTTCAGACAGAGCCTTTTCTTATTGAGATACATGAGATTGGTAGAAATTCCTGTTTTCGGGAAGTGCTTCAGTTACAGACAATGACTAGAACTCTGAAAAGACAGTATTTTCATTTCTAAAACTTTCCTGAAACATGGGTTTGTAAATAAATGATAAGAAAGCCATTTTTTCTGCCATCAATAAAACAAAGCAATGCTGCTTTCAGACAACTTTTACTTATTTAATAAATTACTTCAATAAATTTCCAAAGGATGGTAGTCTGTTTAGCTCAGCCTATTAAAAGCATTAAGATTTGAGCACTGGCTGTTAAAATGAGTAAATGGCAATATCACAAAGTTAAACAAATGCCAAAAAACATTTTCCAGAGTACTGGGATTGTAACAATACCATTAATGAGGGCAAAGAGGTTTTAATGCAATTTGCACATTCTAAAGTTTCAAAAAGAGGTTTTGAGTTAGTGCATTATTAATGTTCTGAACATCTGGAACTATGTAAGAGCCACAGACATTGAGCAAGTGCAGGGTTTCCCCACTAGGTCTGATGCTGTCTGATTTCCTCCCCAGCCAAAAGCTTGTTTTTAGAAGTTTGAGACAGTAAAATGACAATATCCAGATAAGAGAGAAACATTCCACAGCGTCTTTTTGCTTGTATTATGAACGGAGGAAGAATGGGAAACCATTAGGTTTGTGCAATTAAAAGGTGAATTTGAAATGAAATAGGAAAACAATTCTTTGCACCACAGATGGGGCTCTGAGGAATTATCTACTAAGTCCCATAAAAATGCTGAACTTTTTCTGTTGGGTGTATTTCTGTGTTATATGCAGGGATAAATGCTTCATCAAGAGTAATATTCTCCTTGATGTTGCTGTTGACAGCTGTAGGAGGGCTTTGAAGAAGAGATTTACTCCTGTGTGTAAATATTTGCAGGGTGTTTGTGTCATTTATGACAGAAATTTCTTCTTTAAAGTTACATCAGCCTTAACTTTCTGCATAATTTTAGTGTTAGCAAATGTAATTGACACAGTTACAGCCTTCAAATTCTACAGGAAACAAGAATGTTTCAATGTGTCATCCAGTTGTAGATGTTTTGACTGCAGCTAATGCCCAGCATCCCTGGGATGGAAAGGAAGAGGCCTTTAAACAGGTTTGGCATTTCAGGAGTAAGTTAGGAGATAATTGTAAATTAATCATGATGCTCACTTTCTGCTCCCAGGGGAGAGGTTTCCTCTTTCATTTGTTAGAGCCAGACAGCTGCAGTGGTGCTGTGACAGCAGGTGAGGGACCCCAGAGCTGGAGAGGGCTTAGGGACAGGACCCTGGCCCCCTTCTGCCTCAAAGGGGAGCAGGAGTGAAACAGCCCCTGAGGAGCACCTGGGGCTTGTCCTGAGCAGTGCCCTGGAAGAGCCAGGAGCAGTTTTGGTGCTGCCCCTGAAAGGGCTCTGACACCACAGTGACCCTTTGGGGTTTAATTTCTCACGGAAAGGAAAGGCTCCTGGCCAGTTTAAAGCTGGTCCTTCCTCTGATGGAAATCTTGGGGAAGAGATTTCTGTCTAATGGGCCATGATTTGGGGAAAATGTGCTCTAAAATAACTGAATTCTAATGGCTCCCAGATTATTCATTTCAACATTTGCACCTAATAAATGTAGATAGAATTTCATTTTACTTGTCTATTATTATTTCTTCATTGCTTGTTTTTAGCTCTTCCCCTGCACTGGTAGTTTTCTTTTTGAACTTTATCTCAGCTTATTTATGTTTTATGGATTTTTTTTTCCCATTAATCATATACAGTATCTACTTTCAGTTTAATTCTCTATTTTCCATCATTTCAATATCAGTCATATAAACTGTCTCGCTATTGAGGCTCTCACAGTCATCCAAAAATAAAATTATCTGAGGTGCTTCTGAGAGCTCCAAGAGCTCCTGTAAATCTCAATGTGATTCCTGAAGTCTACAGTTTGCTTTTCCCATTGACTTGGGCATAGAAATGGCTGTAAAAATCCCTGTGTGTGAGAGGGAAGATTTTAACCATTCCCTCACAACACTTTGCTCTGCTTTGGGCACTGTTGTGGAATTACTTCAAATAGAAAAAAAAGCTGCTAGCAGAAGGAATGATAAACTGCATACAAAAATAATTGGAATGGGAGTTTTTGTATAACCAGGTATATAATATTTATCTTTAATGTCATCAGGTCAGTCCAACTCTGCCAAAGTAAATTTGCAGATGGAGCTGGCAATTCACACTCTGGCAGGATCATTTCTTGTGGAATTACAGAGGCTCCAGCAAACTCACAGCCAGAATAGTGCTGGATTCTGCAAAGGAATAACTGAAGTGTTGGGTAGTTGAAGTTCTCCTAAACTTTAATGATTTATTAGAAGGTTTTAATTTAGAATTTTTCGACCTTGAGTTGTCTGAGTTTTGTTATTTTTGGTGGTTGTTTTTTCCCCACTGCTTGGTTACCAACAGCAGGCCAGGATAAAGTTTTGTCTTTGGGGATAATAACTGATAATCTGGATAATTGCAAAATGTGTTTTCCTTCTTAAATGGCGTGACACACCAATTATGGATTGATTTTCCTGATTTCTGGGAAATCAGAGACAATCCAAATGTTGGAGAGGTTCTGGGAGCCTGTGGCTGAATGAGCAGGTTCTTCCCCTTCTCCCGTGTCTGTTCTTGTGCTACTCTGTGGATCTCCTGAGCAAAGGAAGAGTTTTTATCCTTTTTATTCATTTTTTTTCCTGCTTAGTTTCCAGGTGGCTTTGTGACCTGTGGTGGCTCATCAGGAGGTCAGAGAAGTGTCAGAGACAGCTCAAGGGAATAGATGATCTTGCACATTCCAAGATCTTTCTTTTTTATTTTCAGTCTCAGGGATGAAACATTTTCATGTTTCTGGGGTTTTTTAAATATGTTTTCCAGTGGTTGACTGTAATTGGAGAATCTATTAAGATCCTCCTCTGTAAATCCTGATTTTTTTCACTGTGGCTGATGCTCTGGAGCTGTTGGTGTGAGTTTGCAGCATCCTTAACTGGCTCTGTCTGACTGTGAATTAACCACGTAACTGGAGAGGCACTCAGGTGAATATTCTGGGTGACTGGAAATGTGGGTGAGGTGATATGAAAGGAATGCCCTGCTGTGACTCCTGGAGCTGTGCAGAGCCTCAGCAGCAGTGGGCTTGGAGCTGTTTGCTCTCCCTGCCCTGAGACCTTTCCCACTCTGTTCCTCCTCGTGCTGGAATGTTCCCCTCAACCCAAGGGAAATTCCGTGTGCTTTGCATCCCACATTCTCTTTTTGAATTCCAGCCTGCAAAGAATGAACAAACACACTGCTCATGACTTGCTGAACTGCTGTGGTGACCAGCAAGGGCTGTGCAATAATTCAGGTGCCCTGTGGCACTTGCTTTTTACACAGAGCAGCTCCTTGCTGCTGGTGCTGCTCGTCAGATAAAGCCCAATCCGGAGCGACAGTCGTGGCAGATTATTGGATATTATGTCTAAAAAAATTATCTGCCATGCTGGCAGATGAGTGTTTGGCCTGTGAATTTCACACCCTGAGAGTTGGGCAGTTTAATATTTTATTACGCTGTTAATTTCAATACCCTGAGCAGACAGCATCAGGAAAATAAATGAAAAAATCTATTATTGTTTCTCACTTCTGAGCTCTGACTTGTCAAAGTGCTGCAAGCTGAATTGTTGTAGCTCGTTAACACATGCTCCAATTTCCTTGTAATTAACACTTGCTGCTTGCATATTTTTCCTCCCATTTAAGTAGGAACTGCATTGAAAATGAGTTTTCAAAGTCAAGAATTTTGCACTCTGTGAATGATGGAGTCCTGATAGTAAATAACAGAGTGAACATGTCTTTTTCCTCAGGAGCTTTTAATAAAAGGGAAGGAAAGCAGTTTGTGAACACAGAATAATACCCATAAGCAACATTATTCTTCAGGTGTGTCCTGCCCAGGTTATTTTAACATTAATGTTGTTCTGAACCTTTACAACCTGCAGAGTTCTTGGTCCCTTTGCCGTGTCTGTGAAAGATTCAGTGCCTGATGTGTGACTTCTCCATGTGTGAAAAACACCAGATATGGGAGGAAATAACTGGGAAGGATTTATTTAGGGAGCATGTTCTGCATCAGCAGTGTAACAGCTCATGCAGGAATCTGAATATTAAATGTATTGAAAGGAATACTTGGGCTACTTTAAATTCAGAGAAGTTCTACATCATTGGGGGTCTGGGAGCCATCAATTTGTGTCTTAGAAAATGAGAAAAATCATGCCTCAGTTTTACCTCTTGATAGGGTAAGCAAGCTCCTGTGTGAGAACATTTAATTAGTGAGTGATGTATCCTAAAGAGTATTCATTGCATTTTGATTTGTTTTACAGCTCAGTAATGGACTCATTTTTAGCAAAATTATTTTGAAACAACTTGCAATGTGCTACAGTAAAAACTTTGTTTTCAGCTTTTGCTTCCTATTTTTGATCATGAGTTGAGAAATTGTTTTCCTAAGGATCAGAAAAGCCTGTTATTTCTTTCTATTTTTATTTTTTATGGGGAACAGAAGGCAAGGAGAGAGAAGGGATCAAGTCGGGTACTTGGAAGAAATACTTCGCTTATTTATCTATTTATTTATTTAGAATTGTCTAATAAATGTGGTGGAGGGACAGGAAACATTTCCTGTTGGGATTCTGGGTTGGAGAGCAGAGGCAGCTCAGAGCTGGGGCAGGCTCCCAGTGCCAGGAGCCGCCTGTCCCAGCCCCTGGGGGAGCTGCTGGCCCTGCCTGGCCCCGAGCCCGGGGTGAGGCTGCTCCTCCCTCTGGCTCACTCCTCCCAGGGGTTCTGTGCTTCGTTGCTCGTGTGCCACTAAAACAACCTCGGATTATTTTTTTCCCTTTATTCTGAAAAAACAAAGAGGTCAGAGATGACTGAGCTTGGCTTCTGGCTGGGGAAGAGCAGCAGTGGAGATGTTGACTTCATCCATGAGCAGTTCATCATTTTCCTTTTTATTCCAGACTGGGATTCAAACCATCCTTTTAAAAAATCTTTTTTTTTTCTGGAGAGCTCTCTTTGCATGAAGGGTTTTCCCCTCCCTGGGATGGGAAGGTGTAATGATAGCCTAGGGTGGATGTACAAGCAGTTCCTGGAACACAGAACTTGTTGTCTTGGTTAGTTTTAAAACCACAAAAGAAACCCTGTTTTGAACCAGGTTGTTCCTAAACAGCTGCCACGGAGCTCAAAGACTGAGCAAAGCCTCTCCAGCTTGTTTGGGGGGCAAAGATGCTGGATTTTTTGGGAGAAGATTTCTATAAAAAAGCTTCTTTACCTGCAGGAGCAACATATTAACCGTGTTATCCTAAAGTCTTTGGCGTGCAAAACATTTCATTTTTCATTACTGTTGTCGCCGTTCACGTTTTCCATTATTTAAGGGGGTTATTGAAAAATTGATGGTATGTTGGGACCAGAGAGACATCCTGTGGCTGCAGTGTTGATTTATGGCACATGGAGCACACTTCAGTGCTTCAGTTTCCTGCTGGTGAGCGGCACTTTGTCATTGTCCCCAAAGAAAAATCCTGCCAGTGAAATCCCCCGTGCTGCCCCCAAGCTGAGTGATGCATACTTTGCCTTTGAAAATGATGATGAATTATTCACCTTTTATTGTGCTGGAGTGTGCACATGGTGATCAGAATCTTGTTCATAATACAGAGTTTTTCACCGTGGTCAGGGTTTAGTTGAATTATGGAGCTGTGTTGCACAGTAGCTTTATCTATTTCATTTTTTTCCTTCTTTTTTTTTTATTTTATTTTAATTTCCTCTCAGTGTCTGTGTGGATGAGAACAGATTTTACCCCACATCTCCCACCATATGTGGGGATCTCAACACCATTCTTGGTCCTAAATATTTGGGTGTATTTCATGTTCGTTTCAAATTCTCCTTGAGAAAATAAGTGGGGTAATTTTCAGTTTGAAGAGACACCTTTTCCATGGAAATTCTTGAAAACCACACTGCCATGGTTTTAAAGTTTTATCCTTCAAACTCATTTTCTGCTGGGAAGAAATAGATTAAGTGAAAAATCTCCTGAAATAGCACAGTGCAGGATTCCCAGTCCAGGGCAGCTTTTCCCCAGGAGGGGTGGTGAGGACAGACTCCAGGAGCACCTGGTAGGGCAATTCAGAGTCTCTGGAATCCTCCTTCAGAATTCTGGGAGAAATACAAAATATCAGATTCAATGTGGGACATGGCTCCAGGTCCCTTGTGCAGCCCCTTGGATTCATCATTTTATATATTTTTTTAGAATTTTCTATTTTGCTCTTATGGAACATTTAATTCCAGAGGCTCTGTGAGTCTTTGGGAAAGGAAATCAGGCAGGAATTCCCCTGGAATTTGTACTGAGGGAACCAGGCAGATTCAGAACCCTTCCCTGCATTGCTGGGTGATGCCCCCTGATGTAATAAATAATTGGGAAATGTGCAGGAGAAGGCAGGTGGAACCTCTGCTTGGTAAGAGTAACATCCTTGTGTGGCCTGTTTCCATTAAAATCAATTTTCAGTTGATTAAATCAATCTATATTTGCATTAAATCAGTTTATTTTTGGTCCATAAAAGACAAGATTACCCTGTGCATGTGTATTTGTATGGATGTTTAGTATTTCTCTCCAGTTTCCTATTAACAGGGGGAATTTAAAGCTCTATTTTGAAAGTAAATTGTACTTCAAAAATGAAATATTTTGGCACAGATATTTTCATGTTCTCCTGAAATTAAATCTGTTAGAATTGGAAGCTGAGAAAATGAAATCTGAAGTTTAAATTACCTTTTTTTTTGGTGAAAAAACACATATTTTGCATTGACTCAGCCATTCAAATGAATGAATTTTAAATACCTTGTCCTGGGTTAGAACCCTCCCATAAACATGAGGAGGGGCTGTGAATCAGTCTCTTGCTTAACCTTTCATGAAAATCTAATTGAGTGCAAACAACTGCTTTAAATAATTCAATGGCCTCAGTTATTCTTGGCTGGTGGAGTCCCAGCCCAGAGCAGTGCAAATGTCTGGGTGTCGAGCAAAATTGAGGCTGTTCTCTTTTTTTTTTTTTTTTTTTTGGTGAAAAATATGATTAAAACAACCTTTTGAAAAAGTGTATGGGTGCTTAAGAAGAAGAAAAGGTGAAATGTAAATGATTTCTGTCAATTGGGTAAATGACTTGTGGCCCAGAGGGGAATATTGTTTCAGTCCTTCTCAAAGTGGGGAATATTTTTTGGTGAGTTTGATAGATGTGGTTGGGTTTCTTTGCTTGCTTTTCATCCCTTTTGCTCTTGTTGAGGGACATTGTGCTTTTTATGGTCCTGTTTTTAATAGTTCTTGGGTGCTGTTCCAAAAGGATTTCAAAGATTGGGATAATGCACATTAGAGTTTATTGGTTAGTTAGCCCAAATATTTTCCCTCCTACTTTTGGAAGGAAACTGAATTTTCCTTTCACACCAAACCTTCCAGGCAGTTTGTTCTTGTCCCTTCAATCTTTTATTCCCATTTCACTCCTTTGTTTCCTTTCTTCCTTCTGTTGTTTCTTTTCTGTTCACTTTTAACCTCAAAGTCCCTTTTTTTGTTGCTGTTGTTGGCTTTTGTTTTGGGGTTGGTTTGTTTGTTTTTTAACTAAAAGTGGAAATGGAATGAATTAGTGATCCTCTGACCCCACATTGGTAAACTCTTTGTAAAGTAATTTTTTTTCCCTGAAGTGAAGAGTTCCAATATTCCTGGAGCTCTGTTGCCTGTAGGATTCTGGGTCGTTTGGGCAAAGTTTTTTAGTTCAGGAACTCTCAAATAACTTCTGGTAATGCTCTACTTTTCCAAACCATCTTAATCCTTGAAGAAATTAGTTTAATAGGAGCCTGTAATACCAAAAAAAGTGGGTGAAGTCTGGCCAGATCCACTCTCCAGGGTTCCTTTGAAAAAACAAGAATTTAAGGGCACTATGTTTAAGCAATGCCTTGATTTAATGACTGAATATGTTTTAGGATTATCACTAATATAGGGACAGGTCCATCCTTTCATAATGGAAGCAGAGCTTTCATCCAGGTGATTCTCCTGGGACCAGAGGGGTTGAAACAAAAACTTCCAGCTGTAGGTAAGCAGCTGACTCAGCAAATCTCCTGGAAGCTTTTCAAAGGGAATGCAATACCTCTGGAATTAGAGCCATGATAAAAACATCTGGGCCTTGAGATCAGCACAGCATTGCTTGAGTGGAAAATATGATGTCCTCCAGCCTAACAGCTTAAAGTTGCAGCAGGGCCTGTCAGAGTGTATGGGGTTTTTTTAAATTTTTATATTTATTTTCACTGAAAGGAAGAGAGAGGAGGCAGCTGATGCAGGTGGAGGCTGAGTTGTTCTGTGATACAAAACAACCTGCACTTGGTTTATTTGCTGGCAGCCCAAATGGTGGGGAACATTTTGTAGCAAATCAAGGGGAGTGCATTTCTTCTGGAGAGTCTCTCTGAAATTAAGGGTTTTCAGAGTTTCTATTTGGTTGTGCCACCTGTTATTTTTCTGGCAAGATACAAACAGTGCAGAGCAATGGTTAGAGCAGCACTGGGAGTCTCTGTGGCATTCTCCATGGGGAGGGGTGATGAGATCCCTGGTTTGTGCCAGGGGCTCCCTTTCCTTCCCAGCTGGAGCAGAGCCCCGTTGTTCTACCAGACCCAGGCTGGAGCAGCTGAGCTCCTGTTGCCATCTCTGGAGTTCTGTGCTGCCTGCCTGCAGAACTTCTGTTTGACCCTTCAGACACATTTCCAGCCCGCTGGAGACACACTTGGATTGGAAGCAGTGCTTATTCACAAAGAAAATCCTGGGAGCAAACACAGGGAAAAGGCTTTTAGATCAATGCTGGTCCCTCGGGGAGCTCAGACTTTTTGCACTAACAGTGGTGCCAATACTGTGATTTTTATTAAGAAAAACCTAATGGCTCTTCCCTTTCTCCCCTCCAACTACCTGAATATTTTAATAACAATGAAAAGTGCAACTTCATATCATTACAAAGAACCAAGATTTAAAAAAGCAAAGTTTGAAGAAGTGGGGTTATTTTAGAGCATAATGGCAGATTTTTAAAAAGGGTTACAAGATGTTTGTATAAGTTCTGTTCACCTTGAAATACTTTTTGTCCAGTTATTGTATAAATGTGGGGGAAACAAGAGAGTTTGTGGTGTCACAGGTGCACAAGGACACAATGCAATTGCAATGATAATTATTTTTAAATAGTTAAGAGTTGTTAAACTACCCAGTAAAATCAGAGCTATTTTACTCTGCTGTCAGATGCTTTTTAGGGCATTAGCCTTTTTGCTTGTACTGCTCTGGAGCATCCTTGGATATTTTTTAGGAGTTTTGTTGTTTCCCCAAGCACTTTTGATTGTTTCTGTGATACCTCTTTTTCTCTGCTGACAAGGAATGATCCATTCAAGACCTGAATCAATGCTAAAATATTTAAGAAATATTTTATGTAAAGAAATTAGCAGGACAAGAGCTAAAATAAGCCAGAATTTTTTTCTGTTTGGCCTTCTCTCTTCTCAACTATTTCTTACTCCACAACCCCCTGTCAGGAGGTGATGGATCCTGCAGGAAAAGCACATCCCCAGCAAGCTGAAGTTAACTCCCCAAGTTTGATCCAATGGTGCAAATTACAATCAACTTGCCTTAGGGTAAAATACATTAAACAAATCTCTGGGTTTGCTTCATGACCTGGGAGCCCCCTAATGTGATTTTTGGCACTGTATAAAACAAAGCAGCAAATGGAAAAGGGCAAAGCTTCTCCTTTGTGGGCACGCACGGGAGGGCTTGGCCTTGGAGTGCAGCAGAATGGAAGGAGGTGGTGGGAAAAGAGCTGCCCCCATCCCCAAACTTCCAGAATACTTCAAAAACTGCTTCCCAAGGGAATGCTGGCATAGATGGATGGTAGAGCTCAACACTGAGCTCCAGGTTTTTATGGATCATAGCTTACAGGTGTCTTTAAATTGCAGGAAGGAATAAAAGGGAAAAGCTATCCTAGTAAACATCCCTCAGTGCATGGGAAGATGACAGATTCTTTCTAACAAGATTTTCTGCTCTCTTGGAGGAAGACCATTTGTTAATAAACCATTTGAGAATCCATTTTTAAGGGATTTAATAAAATATACACAGGCTGCCTTCCAGTGCAGGAACTATTATTCCCTTGGGTAGGAGGAGTGACTGACTGGGGCATTAATGGTTCCTTCCTGTGATTCCTGGCATTAGATCTTGCTCCCATTTGCACTTTTCCAACCCAAAGTGAAATTATTTTTTATGAGAAACCCGCACTTGGTTCCTGGCTCTTCTGAGGCATGTGTGTGTTCTATATTTTATTTATTTGTATTCAGTCAGCTCCATAATTCTTGTTGTTTTAATGTCTGTCTATGCCATGGGTCCTGTGTTTTTGTGGATACAAGGAAAGTTTCCATATCTAGCAAACTCCATTAATGGAAGAGGTAATAGCTGTTGTGTGAATTAAATGAATTGCTCCCTCCTTGCCAAAGATTTCATAAATAATTCCCATATTTCCATCAAAATCACAGATTTTCTGTTGTGATGGTTGCTGTCAATGAAACAAGAAACCTGAAGCTTGGTCCAAGGGAGACCTGCCTGGAGGGGCTGGGGAACCCACAAAGAGAAAAGATGTTTTCTTAAGAATTTGGATAAAGGTTTTCTCCTGCCATCTTTGCAGTTCTGAATATAAATTTTACTCTTTCAAATACAGGAGAAATACAGTGGAATTGAGGGATTAAGGAATTTTTGTGAGGAATCTTGCCCTTCTGGCAAAACCATTTCCTAGGAGTGTGTTGGTGAGAAATAGCACTGGGTGGGATGAGAGGAGAGGAGAAAATCAGGGGTGAGTGACCCTTAGAAGTCAAAACCTGGATGGTTTTATCAATGTAAATGTGAAATTCAGCTCTACCCAAGTATCTCTTGTGTTCTCTCCCTGGCAGTGCCAGGAGCCAGCTCAGCAGGGATTGCTGAGGGGGGCCCAGGCAGCCCCCAGTTCCACAGGAGGAGGAATGAAATCTGGGAAGTGAATGATGTTGCAGTCCCTGGCAGATCCCAAATGGATGTACTTAGAGCTGTAATGTGTTTGCTGCTTTGCTTTCCCAGAATTATCTCCACATCACATCCAAGAACTGAGGCCACAGCAGCAGGCTGGGATGGCAAGATGGACACTCATTGCTCAGCCACAGGATTAGAACCTTTACAGAAAAAGAGATTACAGGCAGGATGCTGCCAGGAAATGACAGAGCTGGGAGGGAAGGGGACAGACAGGAGGACAGACACATTTAGCAGAGCTGATTTATTCTGCAGCTACAGCTGTGTGAGGGGGAAACTGTTCCTTCTCCTCCTCCCTTACTCTCTGTGCTCGCTTGCTAATGGTGTCACATCAGTAGTAAAGCAAGAGTAATTCCCTGAGCAGAGGCTGGGACAAAACAGGGAAATTGCAGAATAACAGCATTTATCCCCTCTTGTAAGGAACCCATCCAAATTCTTCATGTCAGAGAATGAGTTCAGATCTTTAATGCTGAGGACATGAAAAATGCAGAGGGCCTTGTAACCAGTTTCCTATAAATTTTCAAATGTGACAACAATTAGTTGTCATTAGTTCTGCTTCACAGTAGCACTTAAACAGAGGATTTGGACACGGGACAGATTATTTTGGTAACAATCACCCATTCAAGATCCTGGATCTTGGCTGCAGTGCACTGGAAACAAGTGGGCTGCAGGGAAGGGATGCTGTGGCTTTTGGAGGAATGAAGCAGGGCAAGTGCAGGTTCCAGATGGAGCAGTTTATGGAGCCTGGAGCAAAATATGGAAAAGTCTTCAGGAGGGGAGTGGAGGGAAGTGCAGACACGTTAAGAGCACAGCCCTTATTGCAGAATCTGTGAGTTTAAATCTCATCTATGAACTTCAGTCACTGCACAGAGTCAGTGACACACTAAAGATCACTGAGCAGCTAAAGGGTGAAGAAAGGATTGAATTCTGTCCATTGAAGCAGAGCTCCTTGGTTGGCTCTGGAATGTATTGCTTGCCTTGCCCTTGTCTTGAGGGCAGCTCAAGGAGGAACTTTTTTGCTCCCTGGCTTGATAAAATTCAATATAGAAGTTGATGCATTTGCTAAATGACCCCCACACAGCTGACTTCAGGTTCTGTGCTAATTTTAAACTTTGATTTCTGTAATGCAACATTTTCAGTAATTGCATTAAAAGTGGGACAGGTTTATTTGCTTGAGAGGTTTGAACATGTTCTGACTTGGAGTGAAATGTGCACAGTTCAGAATGTGGTGGGTGTAACAAATGATGGGCCCTTCAACAAGCAGAGGAGGCTGATAAATCCTACATCAATATTTCCTCCCCCAACTTCTCTATGTACATTTTCAAGTATTGAAATATTCTGGAAATTTAAGAGATAAAGGCTTGTTTCAAATTAATTTGAAATTTGTTTCTGATCTTACTTAGTAATCAAAAAAACAGGTAACTTCCATTTTTCTTTGGATGACATTCCTCTACTTTGAAGGATATCACAAGATGCTCTTTAGTGACCACTGTCATAGATTTAGAGAGTTTTGCTTTGACAACTCAAAAATCTTCATTATTTCTAATTAGCAAAATAAGTGCCCCCTGTTTCCCAAGTGCTGCACAGCTGAGATTGGAAAACTTGCATTTACAAATACAAAAACTGAATATAGACCTTCACTAAAAGAAATGTCTTTGTGTGCTTTATTTGAGCAGTTCAAGTGGTTGACGTGGATTTTTCTGTTGGTTTTCAGATGCTGGACAAGTTAAAGGATCGTTGGATGCACACTGGCTTGTGGAGGAAGCTGGAGGATGTTAAAACAGTCATTGCAGAGCCCCAGGGAGGGGCCAAGAGTGACTTTGATGAGCTGCTGAACATCTACTATGATGCAATCAAATGTAAAGGAGAAAAAGGTACATTTTGCAGCCATTCAAAATAGTTGATGCAGACTCTTCAAGTAAAATTCAAGGTTTGACAATTAACATTTTGTTGTTAACAATGCATTGTTCTTGTGTAATTAATTACCCCTGCATTATGTAGTGTAATTGTTTTGCTATTTGATGGTTAAAATCAGAATATTATTGATCAAAGTGGAGTTAATCTCATCCCTCTAAGAAGTCTCTATAGCCACTCACCTTTTCTAGCCAGTATATGATACTACATTATAATTATAGCTCTTTGAAAGATTTTGGTGACAGTTTCTCCTGATCCTCAGCCTCTCCCTGGACTAATCTGTGTAATAATCCCTGTGCTGTTGCAGATGGAGCTCTCCTGATTGCTGTGTGCAGAGGGAAGGTCAGTGAGGGGCTGGATTTCTGTGATGAGAACGCCAGGGCAGTTGTGACCATCGGAATCCCCTTTCCAAACGTGAAGGACCTTCAGGTAGGACATCACTTCACAGTTACATTTGATTTTTATATCATCTTTAAAACACTAAATATGCACAAAAAACATTTTCTGTATGTTTACCTTTGAATTTCTCTCCATCCCATTTGAATTATTTGAGTTACCTTGCACAGGTAAGAGGTGGAGTAGCTTTAAACACTGCTTTAAATAAGGCAGGTTACTGCAGCAAACAGGTGGAAAGATAAAGATTGTAGATTGTTTAATGATGTTATTATTTTACAATGTAACTGTGTATGTCCCACTGCTTGCACCATCTCACCTTTCTAATCCCATTGCCTTCTTTAGTGTAATTATGTGTCCCACTTCAGCACAGAGGGGAGCTGGAAACCTTTTCCAAGCTTGTGCTGCTTTATTAGCTTGCAATTTTGAAGCATGAATTTATGACACAACATAAACTCTTCCTGGATACTGAGGACAGCACTACTTGGAATAGTCAAGCTTCATGTAACTGTAGGCAAACACTTGTAAGCTCCTTGTAAAAATAGCATTTTGAGATGGCTGCAGTTAAATAAATCTGAAACTATTTGTGTTTTGCAGGAGGTGGTGAAAGCAGCATCCTGTTGCACTGCTGTGTAATTGCCCACCTCAACACTTCCTTCCTTTTGACTTGAGCAGGGCTTGTCTGACAGATGATGTTCCATTAGAGCAGGCACTTCAGAGCTGAAAGGAAAGGAAAACCAATAAATATAGAAAAGTATTTTTCTAGGCTTTCTGCTTACTGGAAAAAAAGGTTTATTATTGGTTAGTTTGTAATACTTCTTTCTATTGGTCTGTGCCACTGAGGTGCTGCCACTGCTCCCAGTCACTGTCCCTGCCCTGTCTTGTGTGTTCCTCTGAGAGCTTTAGGGACTGCTCTGTGAAGCCAAGAAACAAAGTGAAGGATCACAGGATAAATAAATACCAGGAGCAGCTGGATTCTGGTTCTCACTAATGCCAAATCAAACAAGAAAATCATAGGTTTGCACTTGAAAGGCCAAACAGACTCAGCTTTGGTTTGAGAGATGTGTTCTGAGCTTAAGTGAACAAGCAAAGGCTTCTTTGTTGTCTGCAGCATGTGCCTAATTCCAGCCTTGCTGGGAAAAACCCACATCCTACAAGGAGCAGGGAGGCTGTGTTAGTGCAGTTCTTCCAATGTTTGCAGAATTCCTTGGAGCACTTATTCAGCCACAACATTTTTTGTCCTACTAAAATATAATGCACTCTACTGTAGTGTAAAAAATTCACATTTAAAGAGTGCTCAGCCTCTTTGCTAGAGTTGGAAATGCTGGGTTTTAGGGGCATGTGCTGACAAGGTGTTTTGGAAATCCTTTGTCTGTTGTATGGCTGGAACTTCACAATTGATGCCAAATGATTTCCTGAAAATCAATGGGTTTGGGTTCTAAATGATACAAAAGGAGGTTGAAAAAAAAGTGTTGTGGGTGAGTTATCTTCACAGTGGATTATGGTTTGATTTTACCTTGAGTTCAACCAAATATTTCAAATAATAATCACAGGCACTACAGCCCATTTCTGATAAGTATATTTAAAAGATCAGTATGCTGTTGAACTATTTTTTTTTAATTAGACTGAAGAAAACCCCTAAATTTTTCAGTAGGGTTAGAAACAGTAGCTGCCAAATTGCAAGCAGCTCAAGGTCTGAGTGTGTCTGTTTAGAGATGGGAATGCCCAAAGCTCTGCAGTGATCAATTCTGGATGAGAGAAGGGCAGCACCAGTCTCTCAGCATGAGATTTGCAGAGCTGCTGCATGGCAGAGCTCCTTGCAGGATGCTGGAGGAAATGGGTTTTATTTTAAAAGTCTTTATATCAAACAGGGTTTGGTTTTGTTCAAGGCTTTAGGGCCCAAAAATTCTGATTAATGCTAATTTTTTACCAGCTGAGTTGCAAGATGGATAAAGTGGAGGGTCACTCTGAAGAAGGTTATTAATACCTTTGTAGAAATATAAAAGAAATTTGGAAGGTGAAGCATCTTTTTCAGCTCAGGAAAGGAATTGGAATTCCCAAATGAAAGAGCTGAAGTTTAGAGAATAGTTACAAACCATTTGGGTGGTGTTTCTTTGGATTTTGTAGGTGAAGCAGAAAACTGGGTAAAGCCTGGAACTTCTGGGGAGGACCTTGAGTTTTCAGCAGACATGAAATTCAAACCACAGTGACACAGCTCAGGTTGGACTTAGACAGAAAATTGTGCATCCGTGGCTCTCCCACAGCAATAGGTGCTCAGCAGAGGGACCAGAGGAGGAAACTGATAAGATGATTAATAATGACATTCCTTTCAAAATAGGAAATGCAAGTGATTAACAATTCCCTTGGAACAGCCATGAATTATATGCTTCTGGGATTGGTTTAAATCACTAAAAATGCTCGGCTTCTACATGAAAAAACACTTGAATGTCTGCTTTTTGGGTTAATAAAAGTCCTCTTAAGCCTCAATTCCATAACCCCTTACTCCTGCACAGAGCTTTTACTTGTGTGAGTAATCCCTTTAATACTCCCAGGACTGAGCACAAGCAGCAGGGTTTGTGGAATTGGACCTTTGGAGAGCAATATTTTATGTTGGCAGTTTGATGTTGGCTCATCTCCACTAATATGACTTGTCTGTGATCAACCTGCTTTCTAAATATGTTTTATGATTTGTAACTTGATTGAGCTGTAATATTAGAGAACATAAATAATGTGACAGCAAGGGATGGATAATCCCACATATGTGTTATCTGATGCTAACATACTGTTAATTAACTTCTCTTAGATATTTTGAAGTGTAGCATTTTGGATCCAGACATCAATCTTGGGCAAGAAACTCATTGTCAAGTATGATGAATAATATCCAATTTTAGTTTTTCCATATGTTTGTCCTAAATATATGCCACAAATCCTGGTATTAAAGGGCAAACATTTGAATTCCTTAAGCAACTGTGCTTTTATAAGTCCCAGTATTTTCTGTGGAGGCTTTGAAGAGAATAATTTAGTTTCACTTCAACATTTTAGGCATGTTGTATCCCAGGTTCACTGCTTTTCACAAAGAGAAGAGTCTAAAACACTTTGTCAGGATTAGGGAGAAAGAAATGATTCAGGCTCAGAAGTAGGACCTGATTATAAACAAAACTGATTGAAGAAAGAGGCCAACCCCCTAATTCTGTGTTATTGCAAAGGGTTTCATATTGCTGAAGAATCAGGTTGCTAAAACAAAATAATATAAAAGAAATGTTCAAGGATTGCTCAAAGCTCTGGTGCTCTCAATGGTAGAGTTTGGCTCGAGTAAAGCAGGAAAATTTATTTCAGAGCCAAAAATGACTTCTTTGGCTGTGACCAGGATTTCCTCTGCCTACCTCTGGGACCTGAAAGTAGAGGTAGGAAAATCTGATTTTGGAGCCAAGTGTGACTTGTTTAGTTCAAGTCATAATTTACTGTTCTTACCTTGGGGAGATGAAAATAAAGAGCTCGCTCCGAAATGTTGATAATGGGCAGCTCTGAAGTGCAGGCACTGAGCTCCCCTGCCCAGAGAGCATTTCTGCACTTCCACCTCTGCACATGCTTTTGATCCTGCTCCAGAAGAGTGAATTAATCATGGAACAGGCAGCAGGATTTGACCAAAATACAGCAGAAAATGCAGAAAGTCAAACTCTTTCACATCAGCAGATGTGCAAGGCAAATAAACTCGATAAGGCTGCGAGTTCTGAGCAGTGGCATTGCTGGAGTTTGCCTTTAATGGGAATTATTTCCCCTGGCTGCCATAGGGGGAATATTTCCTTTATTGTTTCCACTGTCTTGACTTGTAACACGAAGGGAATCATCACCTCAGTTACAATTTTCTAGGCTTTATGGAACTTAATGATACAAAATTTTTGCAGCTCTTTGGCTGAAGTTTCTTCTTCTCTTATCTCAACAAATTGAGATGTTTCTATCATTTCAGAATAATGATGTGTTTCAATATTGAATTTCTGGTCCTTATGGAAGTTTTTAAGCCTATATGTTTTGTGTCCCTGGAAGGGAGAAAGAATCTTGTGCTACGTAAGTGCTGAAAAAATTCATTTCTTATTTACCATATTCTAGGAAAAGCAAGATTTCTAAGAAAATTATTGTTATTTTAACATTTAATTTAATTTAAATTATTATTATGCTTAATAAGTTGGGAAACATCCTTTGCACTTTCATCTTGCCTTTGCATCACTTAAAAATATTTTTTCACTTACTAATAAAGAAATATGAGCAAAACCAGTACAGAAAATGACAGTTTATGGAGAGGCTATTGTTGTGTTATATTTAGTAAAAAATTCCCTGTGAAGTTAAGCATTTTTTTATGGATAGAAGACTTTTAATTTCTTCCTTATTCCAGTACTGTGAGAAAAAATCCCAAATAGAAAGTGGGGAGCAGAAAACCATTTCTGGAACTTTCATGGGTGCTGTGGTAGCACTGAGATACCTCAAAAACTTTTTTCTTCCCTCTTGTCCCCAAATAAAAATAATTATAAACAGCCCAAGCCATCCACACCCTTCCTGCATCCAAGAGAAATTGTGTTAATTAAGACAACGAAATGCTTTGAGAGGCAGGATTTGTGGGAGCAGCTGTAGGATGGTGTGGAACACAATGTTCCTGTGGCTGGGAATTGGAACTTGTGAGCTCAGTGGGACAGGAGGGTGGCACTTCTGCCCTGCTGTGCCAGTATCACTGATCACAAACCCAGCCCTGAATTTATCCCAAAGTGAGAGAACCCAGCAAATCCAAACTTCCCCTTTAACAGTTCACTTTTCCGACCCAGACAAAAAAAACCCATTTCCCAGTGATTTTCTTGTGTTTATCTTGTCCTTAGCAAGTAGTGGTGACCTTTCAGTTTTTGCTTTGCTGTCAGAGTGTGTTGAAGCTGTGGGAGTGAAGCTCTCACCGTGGGGATGAGCGGCACTCAGCTCCCCTCGGCTGTGGCACCGCAGCCCCGGCACCGCTGTCGGACCTCAAGGGAACCTCCTGGATTTCTTTCACTTCTGCTTGGCTGGAAATGGGTTGAATTTTCTCTTCAGAGTTTTGGTTGCGTTAGGTTTTAATCAAGTCACTTGTTGGCAGTCCCCGGAAGCCTGTGAGGCTGAGATGGGCCTGGGGTGAACGTGCCACGAGCTTTGGCGAAGGGAAACTCCGGGGTCTGGGGGTGCCACAGGGTGGAGCTGGCAGTGCTAAAAGTGTTCAGTGCTTGCAACGTTCCACGAGCTCCCCATCTCCCTCAGACTGGGATTCAGAGTGAGAACACTGGGGAGGATTTGGCCATGAGGTACCTGGTGAGTTCAGGATGAGAGGAGCTGAGCTCTGCACAAAGCAGGAGGTGCTGCTTGGCTGCCCTGGAGGTGCCACTTCTGATGGACAGGGCTTTGCCTTTGGCTTATTTGCCTTTACCTTGAAGCCATATCTCACATTTAAGCTTTTGGGTTATGTGGAAACAAGCCAGCAGTGTTTTTCCCTCCGTGGCTCATTTGCCACTTTTGTGCCATTTTTTCTATCTCTAGTTTTGATTACATCTCGATTCACATTGCACTGTTCAATCCCAATATCTTTCCATGTCCCCTGTGAGACAGAGCAAGTCTGAAATCTGGATTTCTTCCCTTTTTTTGATTCAGTGTTACCCAAGGAAGGCAGAAAAGGTCACCTGAGCAATCTCTGTGTAACAGCATCCTGATGATAATTGAGCAGTACAAACATTGATCGTGTCTCATTTGCAGTTTGGGGGGGGTTGTTGCTCTTTTATAAGGAAATGCAGTATTTATATATGAAAAGTGTTATATTTGTGTCTAGAGACCTTATTTAGTTATATGAACTCATTAGAGTGACCTTAATAAATTCCTGTAATCGACAGAATCTAGTTTGGTAAAATTCAGCTGAGAAGCCTTTTCTTATTCCATATTATTTATGTATTAACACTGCACTTGGAATGCTTGGAAGATTTAAAGATAAAATCCTGCCATAATATCCTTTTCCTGTGGGTTAATAAATGGAAATATTGTGTTTAGACACAGCTTTGAGTGGGTCTGTGAGGGCTGAGGATGTTTGAAGCTTGTTCTGTGACTCACTCAGGTCTTTACATGTGCATTATTTGTCTTAAACCTCGCAGCCCTTGTTACTGCTTTTGAAGTGAGTGAAATGCTGCTCTGTTGAATGCTGCTTCTATTTAAGAATTTTCTGATGTAAAAGAAAAGAAATGCGTTTTCATGTCTTAACTTTCCTGCTCTCACAAACTTTTATGGCTCCTTGGCATTCGTCAGGAGGAAAGTAGATGGCATGAGTGTTCCTGAAAAATTCTAATTATTGCTATTTCAGGTGGAAGAGAGACTCTAAGTGGACACATGAGATTTTTAGGACGGGAGATTTGCTTAAAAAACATTTTTATGTCTTTCTGGGGATGGAAGCGGGGAGTGACCACCTGGCATTTTTTCTGCTTGTTTGTTTTTAAGACATGGGGAATTAGTAGATGTTAAACATGAATGTGTCTTTAAAAATTTTTTGTGGATGATGTGAGCAATGGTCTTTGTTTTCATTACTATTTTTCCTCTCATAAAACCAGAGAAACAAGCTAGTGGAATGGCAGACAACATTTCTATCCATTTTCTGGTTTTTCTTTCCATGGAGGGGAGTGCTGGGGAGGGAAGGGCACGAGCTGATCCAGGTGTGGATGTGCCAACTCCACCTGTCCATGCAGTGACACAGGCCCAGTGACACTGGCCTTTCCCAGCTGTTTTCTCCTCCTTTAATCTACCAGAGCAAATAGGAGGCAGTTGGAGATGTTTGTGAGGTGGTGTCCTAGCAGAGAATAGGCCTGACTTGCTAAATAAAAAAAAAATCTGAACTGTTACTTATATTTGTTCTTAGAAAGCAAAATTTGCATTTGGTTCAGTGAAGTAATGCATTAAAAATACCCCAGATGAATAAAACCAAATACAGTTCATTTTGCTGATTTAAATTTCACAAAATAAACAAATGGGCTTAGCCCATTCAACCTTCATGCCATGGTACTGGCAGTGATAAATCAGTTTACAGTATTCTGATTGATTTTTTCTTTAGAAATCATTAGTCCATAAGAGATTGATATTTGTATACCTTGCTGCTAAATACTGTTTGTTCATTCTGAATAAACCTGGGTCAGCCTGGTGTGTTGCTAAAAGGCTGCAGATTCTGTGTGGGAATTTGCAGGTTATTTTTGGGGTCAGAACCAAGCTGTAGTTTTTGAGTTCCTCTTCTCAGCTTTGTGCCATGAGCTAACTCATATAATCCATGGTCAACACAGTATAAGTCAATTTATATCTTGAATAAATCTGAGTTTCTTCACATGAAGGAACATCACCACAGGTAACTTGTTTTAAATTCTAATGTAACAAATGTCATTTAATGTTGTTGTCATTGGAGAAGAACCTCTATTGCTAATTCTGTTTGAAAAATACACTTGAGTTGTAGCACAAACTGCCTCCAAGTATCTTTCCAAGCCTTTAAAAAAAAAAAAATTGTTCATGGCATTTATCTTTTTTCGCTGCTGTTTCCCAGTTAATATTGCAGAGTGAAAGATGTCGAGCTAATTAAGCATTAAAAGCAGGAGAGCTTTGCAGGTGGAACGTGGGGAGATTGGAGTGAACGTGGCTGTGCCCGTGACCTCCCAGACAGATCAAAGCCTAATCTGGGTGACAGCTACAGGATGGCAGAGCTTGCCAGGGGCCTTGTGCAGCTCTTTGTCTGCAAATCCTGCCCCAGAGCTGGGAGGATGTTTTTAAGGATGAACAGGTAAAAGTAAAAGGCTGTCTTTTGACATTTTAACTAATCCCTTCTAGCCTGTGCTTTCCTGCACATTGTGGATATTTGCTAGCAGGAGGCACTGGCTTTTTCACATATGTAACATGTCAGCTTGAATCTGGCGTGGGATTGATGGGGGGAAAAGCAGCAGTTCCACAATGAAATAGATTCTGATTGCATGAAAATGACAGGCCCTGGCCTTTTACCTGCAGCAGCCTCCCTCTGCACACTGAACACGCAGCAATGCAGCTTGGCATCGGAGCACTGCAGGGACAAAATAGAATGGGTATTTCTGGTAACCCTTTTAAATTAATATAAGGAAGTTTTAGAGATATGTTACACACTTAGAGCAAGGGTTTGGGGTTAAACACCCCCCCAAACTCATGGGGTTTTATATTAAAAAATGGGGTTTATAGAATTTGAAGAATGAAATGTCGCTGGTGGTGTGCACACAAGTAATAAACTTGGTAACACTGACATGTATTAGAAGAATGTGGAAGTAATGTATTTTATTTAGGTGATCTGACTGGTTTGCATTTTACTGTCAGTGAGTTTATGCACATATTTAAAAATAATGTCGTTTTTCAGCATAAGACACGGGAGCAGTTATTCCAACAGTGTTTGCACAGTCTACTGGCAAAGTGAGGGGCTGGTAAACCTCCATTTGTTCCAAATGGCCACAGTCTTACTGACAGCAAAATTCTTTAAAAAAATACATTGTTATAAAACTGACCAGGACTAGAAAACAAATGCAAAACACACACAGGAGTTTATTGTCAATGGTTATGTTTTAAAGGCTTCAGTGAACTTTTCCAACATCATTCCTCGTTTCCAAAGGTGAGCAGTACCCTTTTCTTTCTCCAGGTAGTATTTCAGTTTGTAGAAATGCACAGATAAAGCCAAGTTCCTTTTTAAGGAATTGTTTAATGTTCATAAACCATTCAGAAGAAATCATCCTCTCTTTGGAAAATTACAAAGGAAACCTCACATGCCAGTCAGTAAATTCTGAGTGACTGGAACAAATATTAAATCTGTGAAATCAAACTGAATTTACTTTCTGGCTGTAAAGATTGAATTTGTAAATTTGACAGGCAATTTAAAGGGCATAAGTACATAAAATAAAATTTCTTATCCAAATGCAACTTGAAAGTTACCTGTCAGAAGAGGTTAGAAGTCTGCTGTTTTCTCTCCTGAAGCGTGTCCTTTCACTTGTCAGTTTAGAAAGGTTAATACTGTACAAAAGAGCAACAGAAAGACCCTTTTTGGTGTAGTTTTGTGCTTGTTTAAAAAAAAATCAGTTTCTCATGCTGAATAATAATAATAATAATAAATCCTTTTGATATAACTAATGTTCTAATGCCAGTTGTTCCAGTTCTCACCAGGCAGTGTGTGTGGTTCTCCATCTGATTGGGAAGGGCAGGCAGGGGATTTCTTGGGCAGTTCATTCCAGATTTTGAAGCACCAGGGATGTGTTTTTAAAAAGGGGAAGGTGTTTTTCCCTGCCTGATCTCCCTGTGCTCTCCAGTGGAACATTTCCACACCTCAGGAGGTGATGCCAAGCTGGGAGTTTTGCTTGGTGTTGCTGACTCCTGGTCCTTGGGAGAGGCCCCTCTGTCCCTAAAGCTCTTCTGCAGCTTCTGTAGAGGAGGAAAAGTTGAGTTTGCTTAACCCTGACTTGGGAAAAGCAGGGTCTGGTGCCAGCCCTGGATGAGGAGTGGGTTTTGTGATGAAGGGGAGGATGGAGAGCTCCATCATTTCCTTTTGGAAGAGCCAAATCTGGGGTTTGGAGTCCATCTCCCTGTGCCTGCTTTGGAGTTTTTTCACCTGTCTGAACAGTTTATCCTTCACTCTCTGGCACAGAGATTTGGATGAGTGTGTGGTGCTCATGTCAATACATTTAAATTATTGGAACAGGTCACAGCTAAGGGCAATTTTAGAAGCCAGAATTGGCTAGTGTACAAAGTATTAAGTTGAAACGCTGAAGCACAGCTTATATATTCTCTTATTTAATCAACGTTTGCTTGTTTTCTCCTTTTAGAATATCTCCTTTTCAACAGCATTAATAAACCAAATATTTTATGGTTTCTTTCTTAGGTTGAATTAAAGAGGAAGTACAATGACCAGCACAAAAGTACAAGAGGCCTTTTATCAGGGAGTCAGTGGTATGAAATTCAAGCTTACAGAGCTCTCAACCAAGCCCTGGGAAGGTGAGATAAACATAACTAAAACAATGTAAATTTGCAGAACTTTTTTTTAGGGAGATCTTTAAAGATTTATTCCCCACTTTCAGCACAGTAAGTAAGGCCAAACCTCTCATATTGCAAATTTTGTCTCTTGAGCTGCTCTGTGCTGACAGCTCTCTGCTTTTCAGCCTGTTGTGCATTTGAGCATTGTTATAATTCAGAGATTTTGTTTTACATTCAGAACCCACTTCAATTTAGTTGAAGTTTTGTTGCTCATTGTTCAGATATACAGGAAAAAAAAGAAGCACAAGCAAAGACAAATATTTCTTGAGCTTTAAAGCAAAAGAAGATCCTTAGGACTTTTCCAATGCACTAATTGTTCACACTCTCAGTGGGCTCAGAACAGTTGTTTGATATTTAGCCTACAAGTATTTTTGAAAGGGAGAAATAGCAGTGGGGTTTTTCAGACCTTTGCAAAAGGTCAATTCAATTATTGTGCTCACTGATCTCTTCCCAGATTTAGAAGAAGTGGGATAGCTTCCCTTTCCTAGATGGAAAAATTCCCCCAAATGTTATTAACAGGATAGAATTAATTCATCCTCCTTTTAACAAAATTTATCATATAAATAAAGATTAAAACTGTCATCCATATCTATCCTATCTGTCATGGGTGCAGAGCCACAGAACCATCACCTGGAAAACTCTTCTCATTTGAATTAGTCCTAATGCAAATGTGATGACATAAATGAAGGCTTAGAGAGAAAATTGAGAGAAATTGCAACATTAGGAAATCTCATTGTGGGTTCTTGTTGTTACAGGTCTGATTTCTTAAATTCCTCTTTGTAACAGAAGAGCATTAATTAAAATAGGTCAAGAAAACTCTCAGTTTTGGATTACCAGTAGTGAAATAATAACTGTGGAATCAATTGAACTTAAGTTTTAGTGACAATTATAGTTTAATTTGGCACTTGGATGGTCTAAACTTAAATGGAGAAAATAGGCATCCATTCTGACATAAAGGTACAAATTCCTTATAAAACCATGAGCCAAAGCCCTTGCTAACCTGAGATGTGGGGAAGGATTTTGATAAAACCAGAACATTCCACCAAGCTGGCAGGAAGCTCTATAATATTTACACTAATATTTACACTGCCCACTTAGGAGTGGAAAACAAACGATGTGGTTTGATTCGCTGTTGAATATTTGTGTGTTTTATTTTTAATTGAGCTGTTTTCATGTAAATTCTACAGCTGAAGGAAAGTGAAGCTTCTGTGACACCCGTTACAATTGTGGTGCATACAGTAGAAGAGAACTTCCTGTATAATTTTGCATATTCTTACTGACTCAGAGCAATCCCTGTTTCTTAATTCCCACAGGTTTTTGCTGTGTGCCCTCTAATTACATAAAAACTCTTTTTTTCCCCTCACTTTTAGGTGTATAAGGCACAGGAATGACTGGGGGGCTCTTATTTTAGTTGACGACCGCTTCAGGAATAACCCCAATAAATACATAACTGGTAAGAGGTAAAAATCTTTTGGGGAAACTTCCTAATGTTGAAAAATACTGAAAACTCTGAATTACAGAAATATGGTTGTACAAATCCAGGTGAGTAGGAAGGGTCAGAATGTGCCACAACCATGGAACAGAAATGGAACTGCTGAATATTCAAGATACAACAGGAGTTTTCTGTTTGGAGTTTTATACTGGGTAGATGCAGATGAAATCAAACAGATCTTGCACACAACCTTTAAATTAAATAAAAACTAGGAAATAAACTGCTTGGGAATATGTTTTTACCTTTGTTCCTGCTCTTTTTGCTGGGCAGAGCTGAGCTCAGCAGCCCATGCTGGGCTTAGTCAGCAGGTGGAGCTCAGCTGCTGCAGTTGAGTTCAGCTCCTTCTCTGATGTGCTTGTACTAAAATACATCCAAATTATCGAAGTAAACACAAGAAATTCATAGAGGAGCACAAAAAATCTGTATGTTCAAGACTTGGTAAGATTTCTTTCTCTAAAAGAGTAAAACTTCACAAAAGAGTGAAATTCTCTGTTGTTGTGGGTTTGGGGTTTTGGGTTTTTTTATTGATATTCAAAGATTATTTAAATTCTTTAATTCAAAAACACTTTCTAAAATCGAGGCAGTCAGTTTTTACTTGACCCCTGTGTGCTCCAATGTCTTCTAGAAAGCTGATATGCTCAAGACATCTAAGATATTTAAGAGTTTTAAATATCATTTGATAGGAGCAGGTTATAATAAAACCTGTAGTTGTAGAACAGTTGCGATTCTTTGTGAGTTACTGTTAATTAATCTGACACAAAATTGTAAAAAGCTTCATTATATTCAAATTTTTCTCAGACACTGTTAATATGATAATAAATAGCTGTACTCTGTGTAAGTTGCTTTTAAATAATTCATGATAACAAGCAGAATGAGCACCCAGGCATCAAAGAACTGTAATGATGTTTGTGCAAGGCAGCAAGTTTGAACCTAAAAAGAGGAGCAGTGAAAAAGGGAAAGGCTCTTAATAGAAAAAGAAGGATATTTTAAATTTGCTTATCAGAATATTGCCATTGACTCAATCAAATTCCCAGCCCTGGAACAAGAGGAATTGTTGTAGCTTCATGAGCAAATCCTTGAAATCCTTGAGGCTATACCTGCACGGGAATATTTGCACTCTCAGGGTGCTGTTCAGTGCCCTGCTCCAGGGGCTGTTATTTTCAGTGAGATGTTTCTTTCCCCTCAGGATTGTCCAAGTGGATCCGTCAGCAGATCCAGCACCACGGGAGCTTCGGCAGCGCTCTGCAGTCCCTGCACGCCTTCGCCCTCAGGAACCAGAGGGGTGGGGATCCTCCCTCAGAGCACAGCTCCCAATTCCCTGCACCCTCCAGGGACCTCTCACAGGGCTCTCAACAGGAGCCCACCGTTCCTCTGGCCCCAGATGTTCCTGCTGAAAGTCAGGAGCAAAATCTGGCCTCCGAAGTTCATTGTGCTGCGACCGTGGGCTCGGTTCATGCACGGGATCAGCCAAGTGACAGCATGGCAACAGTGAAACAAAGTATGTTCATTTCCACTGGCAGTTTCAAATGTGGAGTTGCATCTTTTTTGGAAGAAGGAAATGTTTTTTGAAATTACAGAAGTGCTACAGTGGAAAATGATAATTATTCACAAATGTGGAAGAGCTGTGCTCAACAGACTGAAATTAATTCTCCTTCCATCTGGTTGTCTTAAAAGAATAATCTTTGATAAGTTTATAGTACAGTCAAAAATGTTTTAATTTCAATTTCTTTTTCCATTGAACACTATGGAGATCATTTAAAATATATTTGAAACACGTCAAGCTTGACATTATTGCAAGTTGAGCCCTGGTTCAAGCTACATCTGTTGTTTAGACATTGCTGTGAGACACCTTCCATGTGATCTCCTCTAGTTCCAGCTTCACAAGTAAAACACATCCCTAAATTTTAGGAAAGGTTCTGATTTCATTTCAATCAAGAAACAGCACAATATAAAAGATTACAAATTTCCAGTCATACTCTACCTTTATGTGCCTGTTAATTTATTCATTTAATTAAGACAATTCATGTGCAAAGATAGTTATAACATCTGGGCTTTTGTTTGTGTTATTGTTTTTAATGAATGTTGTAAAATCACTGTAAACCTTCTAAAACAGTGGCAATTCTGATGTGCTAAACATGCTGTAAATCAGATACAATTCATTTATGCTTTGTGATTTGTCACAGGTGACCAGAAAGTTGATGCAGAGGGCCGTTCTCACCATGTAAAACACAGAAGGAAACATATGGACTGCACCCCCAAAACGCCAGCAATTAAAATAGAGACAGAAAAAATGAATGGTTGGACCAGTGCTGATGTTGTGGAAGAGAATTGCTGCTCTGAGCCACTGACTTCAACTCCTGTAGGCAAGAACTGCAGGGCCACAGGCAGCAGACAGGAGCCTGTGAAGGGGCCTAGTGACCTTATTGATCATTTCAATCAATGCCAGTCATCATTAACTGCAGAACATCAACCAAGTGGACCAGAATCATGTTTGGAATCAGCTCATTTTTCAGGTAAAAATGCTGAGGCTCCAGCTGCTGAAGGGCACCCTGGGAAGCTGCAGCTTCCAGCTGAGCCCTGCAGGGAGTTCCCTTCAGCAGCAGGGAGAGCTGAGCCTGCAGCATTAAAGGAGGATGAGGATGAGGATGAGAGCATTTACTTCACCCCAGAACTCTATGATGATGCAGACCCAGAGGAACAGAGAGCTGAAGCCCCACCTCCAGCCTGTTGCACCACTGGGAATTGGGTGGAATGTGGGAACTCCGCAGTTCCTGCTGATCTTTTTGCCACCAACACCTCAGAAACACAGAATGGGACTGAAAAAGCTGAGGCTGGCAGAAATCCCCATGGAACTGTGGAAAATGTGAGGAGCAGGGACAGTGCAGTCGATGCTGTCGAGGTGGCAGCTGCAGCAGGAGCAGAGCAGGGAGGATCTCAGGAGATGGACACCCCTAAAAGCAAACTCAGCCTTTCCAGATCCCGAAATAAAGGTGTGTCATCCTTTCTGCTGGGCAATAGTGGCACCTGGTGACAGTTTCTGTGGGAGTTGTGGTGAGCAGCCCTCAAAACACCACAGGGCAGCTACACCTTCCTTGTCCTCATGGAACAAAAGCTTCCCTCAGGCTCCATTTCTCATTGCATTTTTGGGGTTTTCACTGGGAGAGTTTTGCAATGTGCAGTTTTCTAGAGATAAAATGAAGATTCTTCATCCTGACTTCGTGGCTAAAGGACATCATGGCTGGAAATTCTGAATAGAAACCCAAGTAGGATCTGACTTGCAATTATTGGTTTATCCATTGCAGAGATAATTAATCCACCATTAAATGCAGTCAAATAATTGGGTTTTTCCTCAGAAAACAAAACACCCATATAACCAAATTATGGTTTTCTGCATTTGTTAGGTTGGGTTTTTTTTAAGGAAAACACAGAGAACAGTATCTTTGTAGATCAAGTCATAGATAGATTGAGCCTAAATACCAAAACAGGTGTATTCTTCAGTGCTTTGATTCCTTCCAATTCCTTACATCAAAATGTCCAGTAGGAGCTGTGCACATTTTGATATTTGATGAAGATGAGAAGCTTCTTCAGAGAAAAAAATTGAGGTTTCTCTAAATTTTCCTTTTGTGACAGGATCTAATTCCCCTTGGTTGGATTCTGTGTTTATTCATGTCAAAACCTGTTCTTATTTGTATGTCCTACAAGCACCTTTTACATGTAACATATAAAATGTAAATTGTACTCAAAGGTCTTTGAATCTTGCCCAGTCTATTTTCTTTTGGAAGTATTTTAATGTTTCTTTTATTTACTGCAATGAAAACAGCCAGGATTTTTCTGTAATAAAACATGCTGACTTTTCAAGAAAAGATTGTTCATTGCCATCCTACATTCATATGAAGATGCAGGATTTTTGCAGTTTAAAATTTGGTTCATAGGTATTGATATTTTTTGTTTGAGAGTAAAAATGGAATTATTAACTGCTCGTTTTCCATAGAAGTTCATCTAAATAACATTTTGAATCCATCTCTACAGAGCTGTGAACATGCTCATTTCAATAGGATTTAAATTGTGCCCTTTCTTTACACAGCAAATTCATCTTTATGAAATTGGACACTGCAGGAATGGGAAGAACATTTAATTTCTTTAGCTGGCAGTATTTGGCATGAAGCATTTGATTTAATTTTTGCAATATTGATGATCAAGTTTCCTTGGTTTAAGTGTCTTGGATTTCACTGATGGGTTTGATTTAGTTAATAGGGCAGAAATTCCAGTATTGAAAACCTCTGACACACCTAAAGAGAAATATTCTTAATTTCTATGCAAATAATGCTGAAGTTACTGTTGGTCCCTGGCCTCTGGAGCTGTCCTGGCAGGTGCTTTGCAGCCACATTCCCCAGAACCCTCAGGAGTCTCAAGCCTCAGTTTTCCTAAAGCAAATCTGCACCAACCCACTTTGTGCATTTCTCTGGGTCTAAACAGATGACAGAAATCACTTAAGCTTTGTGACTTGTCTGCTCATCCAGTGGCCCACAGCCTCTTATTTGTCTTTTCAGGAGATTTGTCTGTCTTTAAATCCATAACATTCAAAAAAAAAAAGAAAGAAGAAAATCCATCTCCTTTTCCTTATCTGGAGCAGATTGTTCCTTTCTTGAGTTTGTGGTGCCTCTGCCTTTGATCAGAAATCCTTTAAGGCAAGGCCTGCTCTGTGTCAAATCACACTCACTTAAACTTCCTATCAAATTAACCATTATTTCTAAAATATGTATTGAAACATCAGCACTTGATGCTGTGATTTCTTGAAAAAAACCTCTGTCCTCTAAAAACTCAAATCAACAGGTGGATCAAAAAACCCCTTTGTGTTCTGCTGGGTTTGGAACTGTTAATTTGGTATAAACTCATTCTTCATTTGTCTTCATATTTAATAACTGTGTTATTTGGTATTTTAGAGGTAAGAATATTCCTTATAGGTAATATATTTATGTCAGTTCTAGAATTAAATGCTGCCCAGCCTGCAGATAGAAGGGAAGTGAAGTCAATATACTGAATTTCTTACAATTATTTATTTGGATTTATCACACCTATCAAGGCTGAAATATTGAAAATGCTTTTCCTGCTCTGATATAATAGCACAGTATAATCTCTGTTGCCTAAAATAATAACAAAATCTTGAATTTATTCAAGGATTGAAAGTTCAGAGGAGATGCAGCAGAAGGAAAGCTGCCCTTAGGCAAAGTGGCTCCTCCCGAGAGAGAAAGGTACCACATCCATGCATTAAATACCTGTTCTGAGTGGCTGCTGGGTGTTAAGGTGCAGGGGAGTTAAGAATAATTTATTATATCATTTTTCAAGTGAAATAATACAATGAAATGATTTCTTCCTGATCTGAAGAGCTCTGGTTTATACACTCAATAGATACCTTTGTTTTTTCATGGGAAATACCAACCATCCCAGGCTCCTTTGCAAAATTCCCAACAAACTGATAGCCTGCAGTGTTACAGGCTGTAAAATCCCCCATATTTTATATGACAGTGTTTCTATTTAATTAAGCTTAAACATTTTTAGCATGGTGTATATTGAATCATTAACTAATATAAACTTAAACATCGACTCCTTTGAGTATTTCAAGTACTATATTTCTCTGAAGCAGTTTTGCTAGATTTAATTTTATTTATATTTAAATGCTTCTATCTGCATAGTTACTATCTGCAAATCAGTATTTACATTTGTGCATTGCCTTGCTAGAAGGAAACACACAACCAGCCTTGCAGGAAAGGACTTCATTGTGTTGTCTGTGGAGCTGAAATCCTGCCCAGAGCACAGGGTAAGATCAGTTGTTTCCTTGGGAAGGATGGGATTTCTCATCCACCCTTTTGCTTTCCCAGTCTGGGATGCTGGAGGGATCTTTTAGAATTTTATTGGTTCATTTCTCCACTGGGTTTGGTATCAGGATAAATGAGTTGTAGGACCTGCAGAAAGGCTTTGAGGGGAGAGAAGGGAGTTGTGACAAGAACAGTTATTTAAAATAAGGGATTTTTTCTGACAGTTTTCTTGATTCAGTGGTTCTGCCATACTGACCTTGAGCTTAAAATCTGATATTTGAGACTTAACTGAAGGCAGCTTCTCCTGCCATCATGGGAGGCTGGAGGGAATTATTTGGAGCATAGTGGCCCATTCATTGGGGTTTGTTCCCACTCAGGATTAGGTGTTAATTTGCTACCAGTTGCTGTGAGAAGTTTGGTAATACCTTGGCACAGTAACTCAGTGAATCCAGTGCATGTTTGCATGGAACTATCAAAAGTCTGACTGAAAATCCAGATAGTTACACTGCTGTTCTTCACTAGGTAACCTACCTTCTATTAATTTGGCTTTAGTCTGTTGTGACACGTTGTACAAAGTGGGGATGAGCTGCTTTTGGAAATTCTTTGTGTCTTTGTGAGACATTTTAATTTGGCAATGTCTAAAAGCTGATAAAAGTAACAGCAACTCTTATTTTTTTAACACAAGCTTCATCTTCAGGCCACTGGGCCATGTGTGATAATGACCTAATTACAAGATATTCTCATCAGTTACATGCAGAAACAATTAGAGATGCTTCATGCTCAAACAGTCTGGATCTGATGAAACCAAGACAGGACAAATCTCTACAGCAAAGCCAACCTGTGCCTGAGGGGGAATGGGAGATATTCCATATTCTGGATCTATTAAAAGCCAGTTAGAAAAGTCCACACTGGGCAGGCCCAGGTCATGAAAGCACTTCTTGCCTCCCTGTTTTCCCAAAAGAACCTTAAAGATTTGGGTAATCTCATCAGGAACCTTTCATTCCCTCCCTGAATTTATCAGTATCATCATATCCCTGGTGCAGAACATGTGAAATGGACCCAGTGCTCAGGAAAGGCATCCTGAGGTACAGAAATGTCTGCACTTACCAGGGTGGCTGTTGTCAGCAAGAAGTTTTATGTTGTTTAAACTGAATCTCAGATGCCAGTTGATTGAGGAAAGCTAAAAAATCTGAAAATGAAAAATAAATGGCTTTATTCAAAGTGGATTCAAGCTCACTGGTCGATTTGGGAGTAATAACAAGGGGAAAATTATCTGTTGAAAAGTAAATTTTGAACACATTAAAAATTTTAAATAAGGCCTTCTTCCAAGGGCCATTTACAGCAATAGAAGTCTTTTCAGTGCCTGCAGTGGGTATTGGATCAGGGCCTAAATTCCCATCTTGTAAATGTGGAAAGTTTGCAGCATGGTTGAACAGTACTGTATTCAAAACCATGTGTGTATATAAGTCTTACACCCCACTTTTTAAATTATAGGAATTTTGAGAAAAGCTTGCTACAGTAATAGTGAGCTGCAAATAATCTGGAAACTCTTCAGAAATGCCAATATAAGAAGTAAAGAATCCATTAATAATTGTAAGTGTAAACTAGAGGCCATTTCAGAAGATGATAATGTGGTGTTGGTCATCTCAGATGCTGCAAGTCTTGGTCACCTTAAAGAAACTTTGAAGGTTTATCAGATGCCAGTGGAAGGTAAATTCTCACTGATAAATACCAGCTAACATTTGTCAAGCCCTTTTGCTTTGAATTAAATTAAATTAATTCACAATATTGACACCTCTCCCTTGGACCTTTTGGGAAGCTCACGGTGAGATTTTCCTTCCTCGAAGCTCTGTGGGCTCTGCGTGTTTAAAAACACTGAAGATGAGCTCCAGTGTCCCCTGCACTCCCAGATTTGTTTGGTCCTTTCATAATATCCTGATGAAGAATTAAAGAAAAGGGATAATGAGAACAGAATCCATTTCTCCCAAGTTAAAATCCAAGAATTGGCCACGTGTACCCTGTGGTTGAAGCAGAGGTGCTGTGTTTGATAGGAAATCATTCCAGGTGTCAGCCCATGGAATGTGCAACCCTTTGGTTCTTCAGGGGACAGGGACCAAAAAGAAACTATTTTATTTCATATGTGGGTGATTCTGTTGCCCATCCAGTGGTGTTAGGATGGCACAGTTAATGAGATGTGATTTTGACCACGAGGACTCATTTTCAGGAGGGATTCCTGAGCATTCTTTACCATCTTTCTGACATTTTGAAATGTGAAATGCAACTGATAAAATGACTTTTATCTCTTCTAAAAATCTCTCTTGATTCCTATATAAACCCCTTTTTCTTTCTTTTTGAAAGACTTGAATGGCAGTTTATCTTTAAATGCCATTTGGAATGAGAAGGACTCTTCTCTGACGAGTTACTTGCAGTGCAGGAGCTGTGTCCTTCAGTCCATTTCTCCAAGTCCTTTGATAGGAGCTGAGGTTACTCATTTCAGTAATAAAATGCAGTCGTGGGTAAGTCAGATCAGTTGATTTTTTTTGTATAATAAAATGATCATGGAATGATTTGTACAGGAAATACTAAAATACTGTTTCTGTAAAAGGTAGAATGAATATTTATCGAGATAATTTATCTGATTTCTACCACAAATTTGAAATGATAGTTAAGAAGTGAGTTCAGGTCACTGAATATATTTGTCTATACCTAATTTGTTGCAATGTCTGTAGTATTACATCTAAAAAGGGATAAGAAAATAGCAGCCATCCATGCCTTTCATGAAAAGAAAACCAGAACAAAACATATTTACACAAGTGCTGTAGACTTGAATTTTCAGACATGTAGTTTTATGTTAGTTTTGGCATTAAAAAGGAAGAAGTTAATCAGCCCCTGAAGGATGAACATGGACACGGTTTAATGGAGTCAACAAGAAGAAATTTATTTATAGGTATTGTATTTCAACTTGAGCAAACTGAATTCTCAATAGGAGCCTTTGAAATTTAGATGAGAAAACTCTGTATTTTTCTCTTTAAAGTGGAGGGTGAGGCTGCATCCTGAGTGATCTGTGCAGGTAAGCCCAGGGCACCTCTGCCTTCCCTGCATTTTCCTTCACTTATTCCATGGATAGAAATACAGTTGAGTTTAATGAGAGTTTTTTGAGACTGAATCTTTGCCAAAAGCTGAATATGATCCTCATGTTTTGGCCTGTGTGTGTCATTATCAGCTGTCCAAGCTGTTTGAAATGCAGAGTGTGACAGTGTGGTGATGGGACAAGGTTTGTGAAGCATTATTTGCCATGAATTGTGGGATTTCAAACACCACCACAAAGATTTCATGGCATTTCTAGCATTCATTTTGTATCAGACATGATGAAATGTTGCACTGAGGGAATTTATACTGGCAGAATTTGAAAGAAGGGGATCCTCAGAGGTAGAATCAGTTGATTTTTTTGTTTTATCTTCTGAACTTTTTGTGACTCTTCCATCCCATCAGGTGTAAATATGGGATCAGCTGATCCCATATCAGATTTAGCTTAAAAACATAAAAGCAGTGTTTTCTTCTCAGCCCACCTGTAGATTGAACTTCTGGGGGGTTTTTTAGCTAAAAATGCTCTGTGAACTCCTGCAGATTTTCTGATTGAGTCTCTTCCTTTCCCACTCTTCCCTGTTACTCTTTCTCTACCCACTGGAAAGAAACCTCAGGACCTTGTGGACCTGCAAGAGGCTGAACCCCCCAGCTCTGGTTTTGGGGAGTCGTGGTGGGAGCTCGTGGCTCTGGGAGAGACACATCTAATCTCTTAATGCATGCCTTGGCTTCAGGGGAGGCTTGGGGGGAAAAAATATCCCATCATCTTCCACAGAGCTGGGAAACCATTGTCCATGTCTGCTCTGGATCTAACCATGTCTTAGGGGCTGATTAATGTGCCAGGTGACTCGAATGTGGGATTTGAGGGGGTGAGGAAGGAAATCTGTCTTTTTTTTTTGGTTGTTTTTTTAAAATTTTGTATGTGAAAATAATATTTATTTACAAAGGTAGGATGGACTGGGGGTGAATGATGCTAACTAAATACAGCTTTAACTTTAGCACCTCCTTGCTTGAAATCCACTGGCTGTTGTTGTCTTGTAATTGGGAATATATTCATGTAAATGAAGGCACACAGAATGAGTCCAAGGAGTTGAAAATGATGATTTATTATGTGCTATCATTTAGCAGAGCAAACACAGATGCATTAAAGTGGAGAAGCTGTGATCCAGTCAGTCTTAGCTCCCAGTTCTATACTCTTGAATCCAAGCTCCTGCTGTTGCTGAGCAATATATTTGTGGAGATAAAATCAACATTATAGTTCCTACTGCTGCCCACCCTGTGCTAAATCATGTTCATTGTCATGAGGTATCGTGTGTCATCTGAAATTGCTTCGTGTCATTTGCTGGCTATAAATCAAGTACAGTTGGTTCTGGAAGGCAAGGAATTGTTCATTTAATAGAAATCACATTGCTCCAGCAAAGCAAGCTTAAAATAGAATCCCTGGATTTAAGAGCTGTTATTTACTCCTAGATTTGGTCACTCTTTAAAGAGGCTACGCTGTATTTTCATGAGTTAAATTTGAGGTAGGATTAACAAATTGCATCTTGTACGTTTTTTAACCTCCTTTTTATCAGTTATTTCAATTGAAAATTAGATTTATTAATTTCCTGCTCCATTTCTACAAATTCAATCGCGTCCTGTGTTCCCCATTGACCTAGAAACCTCCATTAACATGAAATCAGTGGCTTATAAGTCATTATTATTATTTTGCATTGCTTAAAACACCCAAAATAATTGCATATTCCTCTTTGGGAATAGAATTGTGTTTGTTGAATGGACTAGAAGGCAGTACTTTGGAATTAGAGAGACTATTTTGGTAGCACAGGGGTGCTTTAAGATGTAGCTTAGCTAATGTACTAAATCATCCCTCATATGTTAAAAGGCGAACGAAACCCACAATTAAAATTTTAAACTTATTAAGGAGTTGTTGCTCTCACTGATTAGACAGTCAGCTGTTGAGACAGTAGCTTTTATATAACAGGATATTGTTTTGTTCATCACGTTACCACATTTGGCAAACTTTTATCTTAATGCGCCTATCGGGAATTCCAGTCTGACCTCAATCTGAGTAAAGCCTCGGAGGGGCCGGAGCGGAGCTGGCGGGAGGTGCCAGGGCCCTGCTCCCAGACTGTATATTTGTTATCACATGTTAATCAGATTCATCATTCTGTTTAATAAAGATTTCAGCTGCCACGCGAATGCATAATCGGCTATGTCTGAGTGCCCGTCTTTTGTCTCGAGCAGATTGCTCAAACTGTATTAAGCATCATTAGACAAAAATGACGACCTTATTAATTTGTCCTTTCTGTGTTTTCCAGCAGATTGGGCCTCATTATTATGCAAACACAGTACACAGAGAGGCACCAGAAGTAGCTCATTAATGTTTCTTTCCCCTTAGTACGTAACAGATTATTATTGTGAAGTGTGCATGAAATAATTGCTAATTATGTGCCTTAAATTGTACAGTGATTGTCTCGGGGTTTTTCACCAGGTTTAAGGCCATCAGAAGCTACAGGTTAACAGTGCTGAAGCGAGTAAAGGGGAAGGGAATCACAAAACATGCATTTTATCACACATTTTCCTGCCTGGAAGGAGTAATTAGGACAGCTCTGGATTGCTTTGTAGTTACCTCTCACTCCGCTGCTTATTGTAAAAGAAATGACTCCCAGCTGGCAAATAATTTAATAGATCTGTCTGCCCGTGAATGATGCAGGGGAGTTTGAACCGTGGACTTTTGGTAAAAATCCAGTAGAACCTGCAGTGGCAAAGCTGGAGTTAGTGTGGGTCCCTCATTTACACACCACCAAAACCTCCTGCGTTTCCAAACGCTGCTCTTTCCACCGTACATTTTCCCAGGCTCTCCGTTCAGTGTAATTCACCTTAAAATTCGTAAGCATTACAGAAATTACATGTCAGGATTTGGCATGGGTCTGCAGTTTGACAACTTTGTGCTAAGTGTGTAATTGGTTTAAGCTGGGAGTGCCTCACCCTGATCCATGGCACAGCTCCTGTAATCTGGCTGCCACCGTAGCTGATAAGACTTGGCCACAACCAAAGTTTTTGCAGCGCTGGAAATAAAATCCTGATCCATTAAGGGTTTGCATGGATTTAGCTTTATAATCTGGTTTAGAAATTGTGAGTGGTCAGATCTTGGATCCAGGCTTTGTTGTCGAAAAGATGCCATGCAAACCATGACATCAGCTTGGGCTTTCCTAACCTTGCTTTTGTTGACAGTCTAAACTGAATGAAAGAGGGGCTATTTCTGAAGCCAAGTGTTTGTGCCTGGCAATTATTTATTATACATGAGCACTGAAACAGATTATCTTGAAGGGTTAGGAGGAGAATAACATTCATCTGACATTACTTATATTAAGTGATTTTAGTGTCTGGCTGCATTTGGTTGGTGTTACAGAGTTGCTTATGTCAGCTGATACCACCAGTTAAATTTGGTGGTGGCTTCATACAATCTAAGCTAAAATAAATGGAGCACGTGAGCTGTAAAATATTCTTTAAGCATTTCACATAGATCATTGCTGAATATTTCTGAAGCACAGACCTGTATTACCCTCCCAAAAATCAAAATGAAATTGTTCTGTGGAAACCAAATTCTCTTTACTGCGCTGTTCATTGTTAGGCGCATGGATTTTGACTTGATAAATCACTCGACAGACAAAAATTAAAAATAGTTGCAGAAATAAGTATTTATTTGCATAATTTGAAATGAATATGTTGCTATGAACAGGCTCAGCTGTACTATTAATGTAAAGGTTCTGCAACCATGATCATCACTTTCTTTCTGAATTTTCAGCTTTGGTGTTGCACGCTGCTGTTTGTCTGTAGCACTTGCTTGTTGAGAATTTCCAAGAAATAATGTTCTGANTGCTGCTGTTTGTCTATAGTGCAGCACCAGTGCACATAAACTCCTCTCTAAAGCAGCACTCACGAGCATTGCAGCCAGTGGTCAAATCAGGCTGCAAAGAACTCATGTCCACAGTGCTTTGACACTGAAATTGTCACATTGCCTTTGCACAGTTTTCCTTTTCC